>PVIR01011546.1:0-46903 GCA_004026965.1 Petromus typicus
CTGGCTCCACTGGGAATTTTACTGGGAAGGAAAGTTGTGAAAGCTAGTTTCCTCGGTGTCAGCAGCGATGAGGATGGCTGAGTGCCTTCCACTAGCAAGAGGAGTAGGTGGGAAGCCAGGTGAAGGTCTAGGAGGGCCTGGGTGGTGGTGGGGGACCAGAGAGGAGATGTGGAATCTCAGATCTTCAGCCTCCTGGGGCCCAGAATTCCTGCATAGAAATCATGAGGAAAAGCACTCTCGGACTAGTATCAGGTGCTCTCGGACTGAAGGACAGTGTGCAGCAAAGGAGCACACGAAGAAATCAGAAGGCACACGGCCACCAGGAGCTACCCAGGCTGGGGCTGTTGGCCTTCGGGAAAGGTGGGGATGGGCCAGAGGCCCAGGATCGAGCACAGTGCTGGAACCTGCTCTTCTCTTACTGGAGGCAAAGGCAGTTTCTTCCCAACACAGGCCAAAACTGACTGAGGTGGAGAATGATAAGGATTTATCCCCTGGGAACATGTACAAGAAAATTTCTAAGCAATGGAGAGAAGCTGGTTGTTTGCCCAGGGCTGGGATTCCTTATATTGGCAGAACCCATCTTCTAATACATGGTTTGTATTTTTTTCTAATATGGCTCTGCAGCCCCAGGCCAAGAGCCGGGAAGGGGGCTCAACCCAGTGAATTGGGCAAGGTAGGGTTAACAGCAAGAGGATTTAGGGTGCTGGGGAGAAAGTGCATAAGTGCCTCAGACATGAGCTGGTGTAGGAGAGCCTTTATGGTGCTGCCAGTGCTTTGTGCAGGCTGGACAAGTCCTCCCCTGAGGGGCTACATCTACAGTCCAACACTAACTAGTTTGTAAGCTACCTTCTGCAAGAAGCCTTCTTTGAATTTATCAGGAATATTGTTCAGGGTTTTCTACTGCTCAGAAACAATCTTCTCACTACTTCAGAGAGACTAACAGTCATACCGCAGCCCACCAACCTCACCAGCAGAGTTGTGGTGGGCAACTACTCTAACTCTTCCCTGCTGGACCAATGTCACTGGACCCGGGATGCATCCTGTCCAAAACTGAGAAACTTGGGGTGACAACACTCCCAAACCCATCCAGGTACTCTCGCGGGTATAAACACTTTACACTAGTTAATTAATTAGTTTTGTGCCATCCTGGAGATTGAAGCCAGGCCCTTGAACATGCTGAGCAAGCACTCCACCGCTGAGCTGCACTTCAGCCCAGCTCAGACACAGAACACAAAGAATTTAAGGCGCCCGTTGCTATGCCAGTCACTTTCTGCCATGTGAACCTGGAACCAGGAAGAAGTGGCAGAAAGAGGGAGAGGGAAAGGGAGGGAGGAAGAGGGAACTGAATAGATAAGCAGAGAGAGCTGGAGAGAGCAAGTTTCCTAAGTGTTTACATTGCTCCATGTCCTGTTACTACCCTGTCCCTAAGGCCAGTTCTATCTCTGGCCTGTATTTTTGTAATAAATTCCCTTTCTTAGTTGTTCAAGTTTTCTCTAGTGAGGATGGGGAATGTTACAATTCATATCTGGTGCCTCTCAAAGCCTCATGTGCTACGGGTGGGCTTTGGGAGGTAGGATCAGGTTGGAAGAGGTGAGTCCCGGGCGGGGGTGGGGGGCTGGGCCCATCTTTTCCTGGCTCCTACCCTGAGGTCTCTCTTGGCTTCTTGCCACTGCCTTGAGTTTTTTCTCCTCTGCCACACCCCTTGGCCATGCTGCCCTGCCTTGGACCCAGTCGCCTATGGACTGAAACCTCTGCAGATAGTGCATCCAAATAAACTTCTGTTTCCTTAAACTGTAGGTGTTGGGTGTTTTGTTTCAGCAACAGGAATTTTTTTGCCTAGAATTTGTTCCTTCCTTCCAACACAAAACCCTCCCGTCTCCTTATGAAAACACCGAATTCCCATTCTCAGCCAGGCAGTTTGGTGGGGCAGACTCAACCTGATTCCAGTGAGACACCAAAGTTAAGCTGCCTGGTGTAATCGTGCTCTTGGGGATGATGCCTGGTTCAGCGGTCATTATGTAACCCACATGCAACAAGAAAGAGGGAAATGGCCAGAGATTTCCCAGGGATTTTAGAAAGAGGAGTGCCAACCCTCTCTTACTGATATGACAGGGTTAGCGAGTGTCCTTCTTTTCCTTGTTAGCGAGGTATGAGGACATCACCTGGAACAGCAGCATCTATGGAGCCAAGAGTGAGGCCAGCTCTGCAGAAAACATGAGAAATACAGAAACACATCAGGCTCTTGATCTCCTCTGAGGCAACTATGTCATAATTCAAAGGCTGGAGGGAGCAGAGACTAGAATTATTATGGTTGGTTATCTCAGACAAGCATGATTCAGCAGGTAAGGCTGACCTCCTTCCTGCACTGAACCAAATTTGGGTTCCAAGAGGAAGACAGAAAGAAAACACTTATGGGTTGGACAGTTTACTGATCTGTTAACACACCCAACATCTGATGCTTGGGTTGTACGAACAACTGTATTGTGAAAGTTGTTTTTCTGAGTTGGACTTTTCTGTTGCTTGAACTTGTTCTGTTTTATATGTTACCAGTGTCCTCACTTGAGCCCTGAGTCCGGCCCCTGTCACATTCTCAGAATTTTTACTTCTGAAAAAAGTACTTCCTTCTCATGCATCAATTTCCCTCCCTCCTCAAGGATGCAGAAGTACTTTAAGCCAAGGATTCTTTCTTTCTGTCTTTCTTCCCTCCTTTTTTTTCTTTCTCTCTTCTTTTCTTGACCAAGGATTCTCAATAGTGGCTGAACATTAGAATCAGAAGGTCCTGTGCTTCAAATCTGGTTGTCCCCAAAGGCCATATGCTAAAGATTTAGCTCCCGGTTGGCACTATTGGTAGGTGGTAGAACCATTAAAGGGTGTGGCCTAGTGGGAGGAAGTCAGGGCATGGGGAGCTTGAAGGGAATTTTGGGAATTCAGGGTCTCTCTGTGTTTCTCTCTCTCTCTCTAACTTTCTCCCTTCTTTCCTCTTTCCTTCTCTCACCCTCTGTTTTAGTCACCATGAGGTGAACAAACTTCCGTTTGCCATGTGTTCCCACTATGATAAACTACTTTGTCACAGCCCCAACCAACAGGCTAGGGACTCTAGACTGAGCCTCTGAAACTGTGAGCCAAGATAAACTTTTCCTTTTTATAACTTGAATATCTCAGATATTTTGTCACAGTGATGGAAAATTGACTAATGCACCAAATGAAACTTCAAAAATTACTACTACCTGGGTTCAAGATCCAAAATTTGGGAAGGGATCTGGACATTGCTTTTTCAAATACCTCTATGCATTCTAATGTGAGGCTAGAATAATAACTACAAGAAGACATGTTCATTTTGAAAGAAACTCTCATTTGAACTCACATCCCCTGCTCTGTCCCATTTTTTTTCTCCTTTCACAGTGAAACTTATCAAAAGAGTATCCCATCCTGCTACTTCCATTTTCCAACATTTTGTTCAATTTTTATTTTTAAAATAATTCTCTGGGCGAAGATTTAGTTCAGTGGTTCTAGCACCTGCCTTGCAAGTGCAAGGTCCCTAGTTGATCCTTGGTAATCGCACACAACAATGCCAGTAGTGGTGACCCATGCCTACCAGCAATCAGTACCACACACCACAGCGCCAAGTGTGGTGGCTCATGCCTGTAATCACAGCACTCAGGAAGCAGAGGCAAGAGGATTGCTGTGAGTTCGAGGCTAACCTGGGTTACATAGTGAGCTCAGGGCCAGCCTGAACTACAAAGCAAGACCCTGTCTCAAAAAAAAAAAAAAAAAAAAATCCTTGGGGTGAAGTCATTAAAAAATAAAATAAAATAATTCCTCAAGCTTAGAAAAACAAGATGGCTAAAAAATATAAAATAAAAACATTTTATCAAAGCCCACCTCCCCTTTTTTTCTTTTCAGTTATTTGAAACAGGGTTTTGCTTTGTAGTTCATGATGGCTCTGAACTCTCTATGCAGCTCAGGCTAGCCTTGAACTCATAGCCGTGCTCCTGCCTCAGCCTACTGAGCCACCATGCCCAACACTGTGATATGTGGTGCCAGGGACTGAACTCAGAACCTTGCACCAGAACCACTGAGCTAAATCCCCAGGCCCCCAAGTCTGCCCCTTCTTTCTTAGCCCTAACCTTCTTATGTCTCTATAAAATTCAGCCAAGAGTATTTAACTTTTTATCTCCTTCAAGGTACTTATTGCTACTCCTGCTTCAACAGAAGGACAATGGTCCATTGACATTCATGGTGGAATTCCAGGGTCCCTGTGAATATCAAATCTATGAACACTCAAGTCCCTGATGCAAATGGTGTAGCATTTTGCATAGAAGCTATGCATACTTTCCATATACTTTATAATCTCTTTGTGTCTCCCTGTGTCTCTGTGTCTCTGTCTCTGTCTGTCTCTGTCTCTCTGTCTCTGTCTCTGTCTCTCTGTCTCTGTCTCTCTCTCTCTGTCTGAGACAGAGTCTTACTGTGTAGCTCAGGCTGCCTTGAATTTACTCACTATGTAACCCAGGCTGGTCTTGAACTGGCAGCAATCATCTTGCCTCAGCCTTTTAAAAAACAGGAACAAAAAACCCCCACAGTATGTTGAATATATTCACAAGATCACAAATGAAAAACAAACATTTTTCACGCTGCAGGTTTTCAATCTTTCTTGGACAATACAAAACACAGTATTTCAAATTCTGTGTTCAACATGAGGAAGATGTTCCTTTCAGCTTGACATAGTAACAAGTTTTTAAAAACAGAACTATTCGATCCCCGGTACCAGAAACAATAAAAATATTTTTAAAACCCCAATTTTGAACTGCTCTAGCCAACGTCCTTAAATCCCACCTCGTCTCCTACAGGCACACTCAGCTGCTTCTTCCCCCACTCATGGACTCTCTGCCTCCACTGTCCTCCCATCAAATACCTCAGAAAAAAAATTAGATATGTTACATGAGGATCATTCAGCACCCTGCTGAATACTGAAAGAAGAGATGATGATTAGGCAGCAGGGTAAATGCTGTGTCTGTTCCATTTGCTGCATTCTGATCTGAGAGTAATACTGACACACACATACCTCAGACATTATCTGTAAAAGGTTATACTGATGTTTATGAAAAGCTTATAACAACATGGAAAAATATTTGTTATTGATTTAAATTAAAAAGTAAAATACAAAACTGTACGTATTGTAAAATCTTTTTTTTTTTTTTTTTTTTTTTTGAGACAGGGTCTCACTTTGTAGTTCAGGCTGGTCCTGAGCTCACTATGTAACCCAGGAAAACCTCAAACTCACAGCAATCCTCCTGCCTCTGCCTCCTGAGAGCTGGGATTACAAAGTGTGCCTCTACATCTGGCTACTTCTCTGTCTTTCTAAACTTTTATCTGCTAGAAAGATTTTTTAAAAAAACTATTGGTTACAAAATAGTAAATCTGATAGAAGTATTAAATTTGAGTTAATGGTTTCTATTCAGCCTGTAAGAAAGGTTATATACGTTCACAAATCTACAACATTCTGGGCTACTCCAGAGCGCAGTTAGGAGGAACTGGCCTGAGGGTGGAGAGCTTTGGTTTTTCCTCCAGCCAGGTAAGGTGCAACCCAGTCCTGCCAGTGAAAGGTGCTCAGCCAAATGGAACTATCACAGGTTTATAAAACTAAGAGACACATCCACATCTGCTAATTTATTCACAGTGCACTTCTCTCATACTAGAATTAAACAAAGGATGGCTCTTTTCTGCTATTTTTTGTGTAGACGGCAAAATACAAAAACACCATTATCGCAATAACAGTGGAAGCCCACTCCTGTTTAGAAATAGAAGCAAAACAGCCTTACAATACCAGTGGACCAAGAAAATGTGAGATTTAGAAAGCTAAATTCTCATTAAGGGCCAGGGATTTAGCTCAGTGGTTCTGGCGCCTGCCTTGCAAGAGCAAGGTCCCGAGTTTGATCCCCAGTAACCATATAACTCAGTGCCGAGCATGGAGACTCACACCTGTAATCCCAGCACTCAAGAAGCAGAGGCAAGAGGATTGCTGTGAGTTTGAGGCTCCCCTGTGTTATATAGTGAGCTCAGGGTCAGCCTGAACTACAAATCGAGAGCCTGTCTCAAAACCACTAAAATAAATAAATAAATAGGTTCTCTTTAGGATATTTGCTTTATGCAGGTGAAGACTTCCCCTGAACAGAAGAAAATGTCAGCCCTCCAGATTCTTTCCACAAAAGCATTCACCAGTTTGTTCTCTGACAGACCTGACTGAAGGCTCAGGACGGGTGAGGCCCTGCGGCCTGCAGAGGAATAAAACTGTTCCCGCCCTCCAAGATGTCTGTTTTTCTAAACTGGAAGCTGGGCACATCGCCAGCCATGTACCATCAGTTAGAAGTAGAAGCTACCATGTTCTCTTGCAAGGAAGGATATGCTGGTGGTCTTACTGAACCACACCAGCAAACTCCTCAGCTGAAACCTTCCCAGCTAGCTAGGAGACCCAATGGCAACTACTTTCCTCTGATGAGGACTTCTGGAAATGGCAGGGATTAAGTGACCCTTTTGGATGTTCGCTCCTAAACACAGCAGCATCTAGGAAAGTCAATTACCTTTCCTTTGAGCAAAGGAGTATATTTTACCCCAGATTGAGATACTGACAGTAATGACCAGTCTGACAACTAGATCAAGACTTATCAATACCATCAGAAGCTGAGACTCCGGAATGGTAATTTCCATAAAAGTTCTTCAGTCTCCTCCTCCAGGAGGTTAGCAGTGTGCTCCTGTGTCAGGTGCTCCAGGTCTTCCTGCATACTTGAGGGCCTCTGGTTCCTTGTTTTTTTTGAGGTACTGGAATTGAACTCAGGCCCTTGTATTTCTGAGGTAGGCATGGTACCAACTGAACTAAATCCCTGGTCCAATGTATGTTCATGCAGAGCCAAAGGTGACCTCTGGAGCCCCAGGAGGCAAAGGCGAGTGTCCAGGCCTAGTAAGTAAACCCACTTCTTAAACCAGATTGTTTAGGGGACAATGATAAGAAAAATAAGTCTTGGGCCAGGGATTTAGCTCAGTGGTTCTGACACCTGTCTTGCAAGCACAAGGTCCCAGGTTCTATCCCCTGTCACCACATAAAACAATGCCGGGTATGGTGACTCATGTCCACCAGCAATCAGTACCACATACCACAATGCTGGGCATGGTGGCTCAAATCTGTAATCCCAGAACTTGGGAGGCAGAGGCAGGAGGATTGCTGTGAGTTCAAGGCTCACCTGGGCTACATAGTGAGCTCAGGGCCAGAACAAACTACAACATGAAACTTTGTTTCAAAAAACAAAAAAATAAAAGTCCGTGTATGTTCAATACATACACAACCATCAGACCTACATAGTTCTTGTTTGAGGTTGACTGATGATTCCAGGGTGCAAACCCCATAGACACAGATGACTACTGTAGCCAGAAAACAGTGAGAGATGATAGAATAGGACTGTTGGTAGAGTCTATGGGGAATTAATTACAGAAGAGAGAGAGAGACACAATAGGTTGGTCAACTAAGCTATTTTGGACAAAACTAAGACAACACAACCATGTACTTTTGCCCCTTTTTCAAGTCCCATTAAAATGGCAATAAATAGATTTTCTAAGTGATGTGTGGAGTAAATATGCCCATGGATTCTTTCCTCTTCTTTCCATCAAGAAGTTGAGGCTATTTTTCTTCCTGCCTGGACTCTGCACTGGTCTGGAAGAGGCTGTCAAAATACATGAAGAGCTGAGGAAGATCTTAAGTCTACTGAGGAGGACTGGACAGAGAACATTCTAACTACAGTGGGTAGGATGACTTAAATTTGAGAGAATTATTCCCTCCCCCAGTGCACCATTTTCTTTTGTTTGGCTACTCAGTTCTTAGAGAGCCAGAGTGTCTTCAGCTGAGGTAATATCACTAGTGAGCGCCACAGCATCAGGGAAACACTGAGGCCTCAGCTGTGGACTGGAGGGAACAGGAGTTATGTTTCCACCTGCCATAGCCAGCTCAGGGACAAGCTACAGTGAGCCTCAGACAGCAATAGTCATACTTTAATTATGAAATGATTGTTCCCCCAGAGTTATGTGTAAATATGCCTGACAGAATCTGAGGCGAAAAAGAGGATTCTGAGAGCTTCTAGGGAAGGATAAAGAATGATGGATTTTAAATGGCTTTATGTTCCTTTATAGCAACCATGGCTTTCCAAAGTGAAGCAAAACTTTTTCAAAATTCTGAATAAAAATGATTTATAAATGTTGTTCAAGCAAAGAGAGAATAGCCATTTCCAGATATCAAGAGTCTGAATTCTCCGCCCTCCCAAACCAGGTAATAGGACTTTCTAGATTTGCATTCTTAACAACTTCTTCACATGCACCTCTGAAGGACATGATCATGAAATAAGTAAAAAAAAATAAATAGGGCCGGGGAGTTAGCTCAGTGGTTCAGGCGCCTGTCTTGCAGGCGCAAGGACCTGGGTTCGATTCCCTGGTAACCACATACTATACTGGATGTGGAGACTCACACCCAGCAGCAACCAGTACCACATACCACAGTGCCGGGCATGGTGGCTCACGCCTGTAATCCCAGCACTTGGGAGGCAGAGGCAGGAGGATTGTGATGTGAGTTGGAGGCTGAGCTCGGGGCCAGCCTGAACCACAAAGTGAGACCCTGTCTCAAAAAAACCTAAAAAAAAAAAATAAAATAAATAAATAAATAAATAAAAAGCATGGACTACAAGAAACAGACAGTAGGGTGGCAAAGCAAGAGTCCAAGATGGCAGCCAAGTAGCAATAATAGACCAGCAGTAGAGCTTGGGGACTCCTGGGAGAAATACCTTCTGGAAAAGTACTTCATATATCAGAATGCATGTGGGAGGATTAAACAAGAGGTATAGTTATAGGCTAAATCAAAGACAAATAGAAAATTAGTCTATAACAATAACAAATGCATAATTATTACCCAGAGGGACAATGAAAGGCTTTGTAGGGAAGGAAAAATGATACATATGAGTAGCATATACATAACAAAAATATTAAGTGCCCATTTGGATATAGTTCTTTTTGTTGTTTGAGATGGGAGCTCACTATGTAGCTCAGGCTGATTTGAACTCAAAGTGATCTTCCTGTCTCAGCCTCCCAAGTACTAGGCTTACAGGTATGTACCACAATACCTAGCACATGTACAGTTCTAATGAAAATATAGGAGAAGGACAAGAGATAAGAAAGGTTTGTAAATGTAATGAGAATCAGACTAGGAAAAAGAATGTCTTCCATACTGGGAAGACAATGTTTACCTAACACTAAAAAATCAATAAACAGTATATGCATGTCTTGGGCCTGGAATTCAGCTCAGTGGTGCCACCATCTGCAAGCACAAGGTCATGAGTTTAATCCCTGGTACTACAAAAAGAAAGAATTTAAAAATAATATATGCACGTCATTTTGAGATGTGGTAGTAAGAACTAGGATTATCAACTAAATGAGTTTAAATTATTGTCTTTCTTGAGATAGAAAAGGCAGAAATGGAGCATGGAGTAGCTAGTATTGGTGAGAAATTTGTAGAACTGTTTAATTCTTTAAATCATGTATGAGTCTTATTTTTTTTCCAGTGTTGGATTCAAATGCAGGGTTTGTGCATGCTAGGCAAGAGTGCTACTTCTCAGCTATATCCCCAGCCTGGTATCTATAGCTTTGATCAGAATTTTAAAGTTTAAAGGAAAAGCAGGAGATAAGGAAAAAAAAAAACAGAAGGAAGTGTACAGTCTATTATGAGAAGTGAAATTTACTGTCCACTTGAAGCAAGATTTAAGTTTTTTCCAGCCTCGGGTAGTCCCCTGTCACCCCTCCCCTCATGGCTATAACTCCTGGTTCTAGTACAAATAAAATTGGCAATTATGTCTTGTAAACAAAGCTTGTGTTGTCTTGTTTACATAAGAGTCACAAGACTATTTCCTTCAAGGCTAAATTACAAAATTGTCTGCCCTTGTCCTGTTTCTGTATATTTGCTTGCTACATCACCAGAAAGACCAACCCTTTTGACCAAATGTATAAAAGCTGGAATTTTTCTTTGTTCCTCACTCTTCCTCTAGCTATGAGTCCATGGAGCTGATGTTCACCTAAAATAAATAATTCTTTTCCCAGCACTCTATCCTGTCTCTTAAATCTCACAACATTTTGGTGACCATGAAAGGACCAGAGATCTCAGACTTGCTGTGTCCTTTGCCTGCAGGCCCAGGAGAGCCCAAGTTTCAGGAGTTCTGACACTGACTGAGATGTCAGCTCAGAGAGGAAATCATCCCTCCAGCATCACAGAGACCTCTCCCCTGTCAGGGAAACAGAACCCGAGGCAGTTCAGGATGATTCCGGAACAATAGGGTAGGACAGGACCAAGGTAAGATTTGGGGGGCCAGGAAAAAAATCCCATCTCCTTAGGAAGGCAGGGCAGGTGATCATCTCCCAGGTGTACTGAGTAAGCTGACGTGGCTCTAGTCAGATGAAACTAACAACCCCAAGTGGAATATAAGAGAGACCCACAGTGAGAGGGGCTTGGGAACAACTCATAGGAAAGACCCAAAGCGAGAGAGGCTTGCAAAGGGGTGCCCTGTGTGGTCAGACTCAAGAGGAGTCAGACAAAGCCCACACCCGGGCTGGAATGAAAAAGTACGCGAGTACATGTGAATAAATGAAATTTTAAAAATTGGAAAACCACCCAACAGTGCAGTGGAAGACAGGGTGAAGGCGCTTCCGGCTCCAGGAGCCCTGCAGCCAGAATTTGCTCAGCGTCGCCAGCCTGGCACTGCCTGCAGACACCTGGAAGCCAAAGCAACCTCAGTCTGGGGCTGAATGGCCAAAGTTGAGAAGCTACAACTGTGTCCCCCACCAAGCATAAGGAGGTTTTTATAGGAGGAATCAAATTATAAATTTTAGCTAATTGATAAATGTACTTTTGGTATCCAATTTGAGTTGATGTTTTTGTTTAACTGGTGTACTTAAAGCATTTCTTGTGCATTATAAATCCTTGAATCATAATTATAGGATTAACTTGCTCTTTGCTTTCTATTAGTTTAAAATAAGAACGCTGATTCAAGGTTACCTAGAAGTCTGTTGGCAATCAGTCAAATTTAAAATGTAATCTGAGAACAAAGAAAAAAAAAAAGGAAAAGTACTACAAAACCCTGAAACATTACTGGAAACCTCTTTGGTAGGCTCCAGTTTTCTGCTCAGTGTATGACATAGCCTGAGGAAAAGAAACCTAAGAGACAGAAGTAAGAGAAACAGAAAGCGGGGTGCCAGGATGGCCAATGCTCCTTTCGCAAAAGGCTCTGGTCCATCTAAGCCACTGACTTTTATTAGCAATTAGTTAGGGTGAGCCATGTGAGCTATGTGATAGGGCGGGACTATTCATGAGGATGCCCAATTGTACAGTTTCTATGGAAACTAATGGAGACAAGGCTTATAAAGGAAAAGACAAAGCATTCTCAAATTAGCAACAGAACTGACAAAATATATGGTTGTAATTAGAACAATGTCCTAGTTAAGAAAGTTGTATTGTGTGAACAGAATTTGGGTGCAAGTTGCTCTGACCTCAGCACATAGGCTTTTGCCAGACTCACTTCTCAAAACAACCGTATTGTGGGGTTAACTCTTCACAGCCTGCACTGCTTATAGCTTGCTATGGGCAGAATCCACACTGCAGTCTCCTGCAGAAAAAAGAGCACTTTAAAATCCAAACAGCTGCAGCCAAAATTAATTATAGGAAGTTTATAGTAAAGGAGATGAAAAAAATTAAGAAGGCTACAAGAGATATACTTTTGATGAGAGTATTTTATATGATAAAAGTTTTGCCCTGCTAGAGAGATAAAAACAGTGATAATGATAAGACTGAAAAGGTTATATATGTTGAGGAAAAGCTTGTGGAAGTATTTTATTTTAAAAAATATGTATGGTTGCTTGTTAGCTTGGTGGAGCTCAGGTTGTTCCTCAAACAAAAGTGCTTGCGAGTAATTTACATTGCACTCCATTAAAATTTATATTAAAATTATTTATTTATTTGTTTGTTTGTTTGTTTATTTATTTTGAGACAGGTTCTTGCTTTGTGGTTCAGGCTGGCCCTGAACTCAGCCTCAAACTCACATCACAGCAATCCTCCTGCCTCTGCCTCCAGAGTGCTGGGATTACAGGCATGAGCCACCACGCCCAGCATTTATGTTAAAGAATTTTAAAAGAGGCTATACAGGAGACTCTAAAGTTGACCCTCCATAGGTTGAGAAGTCTTTAGGAAAACAACTGGATGTGTAACCAGGTGATGGCCAGAGAAAGAGGATGACTAGGGCACCTACACTCGTTTCTTTACATCATTTTGTGGCAGAATATAGTTCAGACGCTACTTGCTTGGCTATAGCACTGTTCAGAGGCTTACTGTAAGACATCTGTGGCCCAAGATGAGCAAAATCCAAAAGAAAAAAAAAAAATCAACCCTGCAATAGCCTGAGAGACAAAGGGGAGACAACTAGGATTTAAGGCAACCACTAAAATATACATTAACTGTGACCAAGAAGCAAAGTGAAAGACTGACCAGAGGCTCAAAAGGAAAGTAGATCTGTTGACAGCAGGGCTCACACAGAGATCACTAAGACACAGATGTACAAACATGGACCAAACAAGAGCCAAACTGAGCCAGTCATCCTGGAATATCCCGCTTCTGCCAGTACATAGGCTAGGACCTTATGTTTAGCTCTCCAAAGCAAGTGAAGGTTGGGGCCAGGAATGTAGCTCAGTGGTGCCACTGCCTGTCAATGAACAAAGCAAGTAAAAGAGGTTCTTGTTTCCCTGCTAATAGTGCTCTTGGGTTTGAGCTCCCAGAAGGAGGCCATCTACATACTACAGCAGTATGCAGTTATCTCGAGGTGTGTTGAAAGCTTTGAAGTTGACAGTCGATACCTCCCCAAAGATTGTAGGAGAGTTTTGGATTCTTAGAGGTGTCTAGTCCAGTTGTTGTTGTTGTTGTTGTTTTTTAATGTCCCTAATAGGATCTTTCTATTGAAATGCAAAAATAGGTGACTGACCAGTCCAAGGCACAACAGAAAAAAAAAAAAAATCCTTTAACTCTAAACAAGTAAACTGGGCAGAACTTGCCAGAATAAGTCCTATCATGTGTACAGGTTTGGAACTGTTGGGTGAAATGATTTTAGTGGTCTTACAGCATGTAAGTCTTGTACAGGTCTATGTTTATTTGTCTCTGACCATATAGCTCAAAATATGTGGAACACATGAACCAGATACTCAAACAATTGATGAAAGAATATTTCCAAGAAACCTACTTGAGACGTGACCAAGTTCTACCAAAGGTCTTCCTCTGAGTCCAGTGTACCCCCAATAAACAAACTGGGTATTCCTATTATGAAATTCTATTCAGCCAGCCACTTTCAATTATAAGCCAAGTTAAAGGTAATCTTTGTGAACCAAAGAAACTGATCCTTTAAAAAAAAATGGCTTTAAAAATAGCCATACAAGACATCCATAACTGGGTACAAGAGAGAATCTCCATAAGATTTAATATTCCTGGGCCGGGGACTTAGCTCAGTGGTTCTGGCACCTGTCTTGCAAGCTCAAGGACCCGGATTCAATCCTTGATAACCACATACAATACTGGGCATGGAGACTCACACCCAGCAGCAATCACTACCACATACCACAGTGCCAGGCGTGGTGGTTCACGCCTGTAACCCCAGCACTTGGGAGGCAGAGGCAGGAGGATTGCTGTGATGTGAGTTGGAGGCTGAGCTCAGGGCCAGCCTGAACTACAAAGCTAGCCCCTATCTCAAAAAACCAAAAAAAAAAAAAAAAAAAATCTAATACTCCTCTTCAAGCCCAGGGACTCCATTTGGGTAAAATAAAAATAAAATAAAAAATAAAATCCAACAACTCTGGGGTGCATATGGGATGGGCCTCATCCTGTGATCCTGTCCACCCCCGTTGTTGTGAACTGGCCCACTTATGACTCCTAAGAACTTACCCTAATGACAGCTGTGAGAAAGATAGAGGGGAGGTGGTCAGGTATGAGAAGAGCGCCTGACTCCATCTCCAAGATTTCACTTGATCACATTATGCTTCCAGAGTCACCAACATACCGTTCCTAGGTGCATCTGTCTCCCAAATCCTGGGGTTTTGAGGCAAGAAGTCACCTACTTCTTGGGTTTTACCTTAGCCTTGCCTGTTAAATCAACTTGCTGTCATCACCACACTCATTTTATTGCCTTTGCAGATTTATATTTAAATCTAGTATTCTAGTGTGTTTTCGATGGGTAGCAGTAAGGGGTATGTGTTTGACTGGAATTCAACTCAAAGTCACTCTCTGCCCACTTAATCTGGCTTCTAATCCACCACATCATGAACACTAATCTGGGCAAGGTCACCAGACCAAATGGGATGATCTGTTGAGGCTGGACGAGGTTTTTCAGAAATTAGCTAATTCCTTCAATCATGATAATCAATTGCTTGCACAAATTCCAAGGTCTCTCTGCTGGCAGACAGAGTCATCATTACTGACTTCTTCCTGCTCAGCCTCTCAGCAACACGGAACATAACTGCCTGTGTCCCTAGCTTTCATGTAACACCCTTTCCTGGTTCTCTTCCACTTCACTGCTAAAATCTGGGTTTCAAATGTCTTCAGGAGGCCCATGTGTTGGAGGCTTGATAGGCAAGGAGATGCTGTCGGGATATAAAAGGCTTTAAGAGGCCAGACTTAGTGGGAGGTGCTGAGGTCACTGAAGGCCTGCCCTTGAAGGGGGCTGGGACTCCAGCCTCCTCAGTTTCTTTGTTGGCCCGACTCCTCCCTGGCCATGGGTAAAGTTCTGCTCTGCCATATCCTCCCATCTTGACAGCCCCAAAGCGGCATGGTTTGGGACCTGCAAAACTGTGAGCCAACGTAAGCCTTTTCTCTTTAAAAGTTAATCACCTCCAGGATTTTTATCCTAAAGGAAAGCTGACTAATCTACTCACAGACAAATCTTCTATTCCAAGCAAACATGACTTCCAAATCTCAGAGGACCTCAGGGGACAGTTTAATCCCTCCTCTCTTCTGTGCATATGTTCTCCACTGAGTGATTCCCACTGGCCCGAGACAGATGCATTTGTGCGCTGGTGACTCCCAGGTTCATATCCTTCAGCCCTGACCTCCAGCCCCAGATGTGGTTCCTACACTTGGCTATCCAATGGGTATCTCAAATTTAGCATTTCCAGGCTAGAACCCTCAAATTAGCATTTTCCCTAAAGCCAAACTCATAAATGCCTTATTGACATCTCTCCCCCCTTCACTGCCTCTCCCTCCTCCAAGCCAAACTCTTGCAAAACTCAGACGCTTTGCACTGCGGCTGCGCGTTCCTTGTGCACGGAACTCAGCCCCTGCGCTGTGCTTTCTCAGATCTGCCTCAGATCCCTCCGAGCCTCAGCCTTCTTCCCCACCCCCCACTTCTCTCGCGCAGGTGCAGCCTGCTTTATTTTCTCCACAGTACTCACTGTTGTCTGAAATTCTAATGCATAGTATCTGTTTATTTTTTCCTCACAGTTGCTTTTTAATATGCATCAGAGCAAAGACTGGGTTTTTCCTGGGCCTATATTAACAGCACCTCACATAGTCCTGGGCACAAGTCAGGTTCTCAGAGTAGTTACTAAGTGAAATAAAATCATACATATGATTTAAAAGGAGTTGTAGGAAACAGGGAGGTGGTCACACACGGCCTTCAGGGCTAAGAAAGCAAGTAAAGCAAGAGAGAAGAGTCTGCATACACCTAGCCCAGCTGAGTCTCAGTTCTACCTAGCAACATGGCAGAAAGGTCCTGCCATCGACACCAGGGTGGCCACCGGCCCTGTCCCAGCTCTGGAATTCCCCTTCGCAATCCGAATCTCTCCGGATCCAGTCTGCAGCCTCTCTGCCCTCCCTCTTCTTGCCTGAAATCTGGACGTGCTCTTCAGGGCAGCAGTGGGCCTCCCGCGGGCAGGTGGAGTCAGACCGCAACAACCAGCTTTGCTAAAACAGGGGCTGGCGGGGCTGGCGGGGCGGGCCGGGGCGGGGCGCGTCCCGGGAGGGGAGCCGCTCCCCGCGGCCCTCTTACTTCTGTGCGCAAGGGATGGCCAGACTGGGCGGGTGCCATGGCCAAGCTCAGGGTGAGAGTGTCCACCGGGGAGGCCTGCTTGGCTGGCACTTGGGACAAAGTGTCTGTCACCATCGTGGGGACCCAAGGAGAAAGCCCCCCACTGCCCTTGGACCACCTGGGCAAGGAGTTCACCGCGGGTGCGGTGAGTGCGGCCAGGGGGCGGAGTGTGTGTGTGGGGGGGGGGACGGGACCAGTGCTCAGAGGCGGTAGGTGGAGCGGGAGGACGACTGTCCAAAGAACAAACCTTCCTCCATCCCTAGGAGGAGGACTTCGAGGTGACGCTGCCAGAGGATGTGGGCGCAGTGCTGCTGCTGCGTGTGCACAAGGCGCCCCCGCCGCTGCCCCCTCCACTCGGGCCCCTGGCCCCCGACGCCTGGTTCTGTCGCTGGTTCCAGCTGGAGCAGCCGCAGGGCGCACTGCTTCGCTTCCCCTGTTACCAGTGGCTCGAAGGGGCAGGGACGCTGGTGCTGCGGGAAGGGTCAGGTGAGGGAGAGCAGGGAGGAGTGCGGGAGGAGCACGGAGATAATGGCGCTGGTGCTGGGGGAGGGACGAGGGAAGTACAGAAGTGCTCTGCTGTGGCCCTGCTTGAGGGCAGAAGAGCATGTGAGAGAAGAAAGTGTGGGGACCCTGGTAACCTAGTGCTGGCGGCAGGAGTGGTGGGAAGATGGACTAGGACCTGAGGACAGAGAGGTTTCTCCTTCCCTTCCCCACCCACCCCATCTTCCCACAGCCAAGGTCTCCTGGGCAGACCACCACCCCGTCCTGGAGCACCAGCGCCGGGAGGAGCTTCAGGCCAAGCAAAAGCTGTACTGGTGAGGAGGGGACTGAAAGGGACCATCCATTAAAGGGTGACAGGAAGCCTGGGGCCTCTGGAACAACATAGACTGAAAGCTCCGTGTGGTCCCTTCCTACAAAGTGGTGTTTCTGGGCCCAGTACGGATCACCCAGGCACCTGCTAGGAATGCCAGTTGTCAGGCCCCTCAAGCCTACTACAGACCTTGGAGGAGGGCAGCTTTTTATCTTAAGGAGAATTTCACCTGGCTGGTTGCCCACTAAGCTGGGAAATACCTCCTTGCTGTGGGGTTCTCATACATCAGCTTGTTGTGTCTTCAGCACCTGGTTCTGTGGACAGAATCAGAAATACACCACGAATCCCCAGGAAGCCCGCCTTCCAGGGCCGGCACAGGACCAGGAGGAGAAAGGCTCGTTTTCTGCGTAGCCTTTGGGGTCTGGAGGGAGCTGGTCTGAGTGGCTGTGCTGGCAAAGGATGGAGCTGCCAGTGAGCTGGGGGCGCGGGTGAGTGTTCCTGAGGCAAAAATCCAGGAGCTGTGCTCAGGTGAAGATGGTCTTGGCTGGTGGCCAAAGCTTGGGGTGCAGGTTCTTGCTGCACGTATCTGGGGATGAGGCAACCACAGGCTTATTTGGTTCCCAGTGACTCTGCAAGTGTCATGAATTACACCCCTGAGAAAACCATTCCATTAAAACACACAGCATCAGCCCTAGCAGAGGGGAGATACATGAAGTCGGTTGTGTCTGTGAAGACCCAGGGCCAGTGTAAACTCTGCTAAAAGAACCGTCAGATCTTAGGCAAGTCATTCATTTCTTTGATCTTTACTTCCTTCTGAAACAAGAACAAACCAACCCAGAATACCAGTCTCCTCCGGGCTGATTGGGTGGAACAAATGAGAAAATAGTTAAGAATGCAGCTCACCAACCACCTTTCCCTGCATCGGTGTGCTCACTGTTCTTGTCTCCAGGTCACTGTGCCTCCTATCTAGGCCTTGGACAGCTAGTCATGTGGCCCCACACATTATAGACTTTTTTTTTTTTGAGACAGGGTCTCACTTTGTAGTTCAGGCTGTCCCTGAGCTCAGCCTCCAACTCACATCACAGCAATCCTCCTGCCTCTATCTCCCAAGTGCTATGGTTATAGGCGTGAGCCACCACGCCTGGCACTGTGATATGTGGTATTGATTGCTGGTGGGTGTGAGTCTCCACGTCCTGTATTGTACGTGGTTACCAGGGGATCAAACCCGGCCCTTGCGCTTGCAAGACAGGCACTGTAATCACTAAGCTAAATCCCTGGCCCAAGATTGTAAACTTTTAACATTATTGTGTGACTATTAACGATGTTATTCATAACTTGACTATGCATTGCTGGAGTGTAGATTACAAGTAAAATGCAGTCATAGTGATCACCAGGAGGGGTGTTTCCACCTAAACCTCAAAGCGTGTGCCTGTGGGGAGAAGTATGTCTGTTGTTAAGAAAACATGAACGTTTTCATATTTAATTATTAAACTTGGGCTTGTATTATTTCAAGGTAATTTAATAAGTTAGAATATTAAAAATAAAGGAGATTTTGTTACTTATATGTCAACTATATTACATATTCTATATGCAACCCAAGACAATTCTTCACTCCATGTGGACCCGGCAAGCCGTAAGGCTGGACGTCCATAGTCTAGATCCTTTCTGCCACAGCATACTCGTCCCTCAGGAACTGCTTAGAAAATGCAAGCTCTGGCCAGGGATTTAGCGCAGTGGCACTGCGCCTACCTTGCACGCACTAGGGCTGGGGTTCGATCCCCATTAGCTCTGGAGTGGCAGGGAGAAAGAAAATGCAAGCTCTTAAACCCATCCCAGATCTACTAAGTGTAGTTTATCAAGATTGCCAGGTTACTCACTCGCTGGAAATTTTAGAGGTAGGGTTTGTCCACCACCTGGTGGTAGTGCATTGAATTACAAATGAAGTTTAAATCTTCAAGCTATTTTTAAATGAGTCAGAGAATGAATGTATTGAGAGGAAGACAGGCTAAAGATCCTCACTTTGCTGGAACCTGATTTTGCCACTTAAACCGAAGGTTTGTATGGCTGTATAGGCTTGACCCTGGGATTTAGATACGCCTAGACCAAGGCCGAGTGAATTGCTGTAGCTCCCCTAGCGGTGGAGGCTGGTATTTCTGCCAAAAGCGGCTAAAACCTTCAGGGCCAACCCAACCTCAGGACAACCTCCCTTCTGTGAATTAATTATTAATTAATTAAATTAGTATTAGTCAGGAATTGTGAGGCTGAAATAACACAAGCTAACTCCAACTAGCAGACAAACGGAAAGTTTGCGGGACAAGATAATTACAGAAATATATACCGGAAGTGTAGCCAGATCTCAGGCCAGAAGCTAAGGCAACTCCCTCCCCAGATGCTTCTCTCTCCCCCTCCCCTTCTCTTCCTTCCCTCCCCTTCCCTTCTCTGCTCTCCCCTCCAGTCCTCTTCTATTCTTTTCCCTACCCTCTCTTTCTCTTCCTTTTCCTTCTTATCCCTCTAGATCAGCTTCCTCTGGTTCCAGACCACATAACGGGGAGTAGTCATAGCTCACAGTTGCTACGTTCACGTGCTATCATCCAAATACTCAAAGAGAATCCACTTTTTAAATTCAGCCTCCACCTCAGATTCCCTGAGAAATACTCTGATTAGCCCAGTTCTGGTCAAATCCTTAACCCTGGCTAGTCAGTCATGACAAGCGAGAAGTCTTACTATAAGAATTTGCAGTTCCCTGCAGTCTGCGAGCAGATGTCTAGTAAGTCCTGGGGAATTCCTTGCTTGAAGAGGGGAACTGGCCCTGATCAAGACCCCCAAGGGCACTCCTGTCCCAGTCCAGGGGCTCCCTGAGGCCTCTTGCTGATCACCTGCCTGTTCCACTTTCTAGCTGGAAGACCTACCTTGCAGGCTGGCCTCACTGCCTGGATGAGGAGACTGTGAAAGACTTGGACCTCAATGACAAGTACTCTGTAGTCAAGAAAACCAAGTTCTCCCTGAAATTAGGCTCTGGGTGAGACTGTCCACCTTGTCCCCTCCCAGCTCCACAGGTGTCCTTCCATTTCTGCTTCTGCCCTCTCCTGTGTAGCTCCCCACCACCGATGATACAGCCCACACAGTCCACTTCCCACAGGGCAGTAGTGACCTTAGGGGCAGTGGCTACCTCAGACCCTGCTTTATGATCTGGGTTAGTGTCCCAGGAGTAATTGACAGGAAATGGGCCTTCCAGGGCCTCTTGTCTCCTTCTGACTCCTTGTGTCCCCTGGCAGGTTTGCAGAGCTAAAACTCAAGGGGCTGCTGGACCGTAAAGGGCTTTGGAGGAGTCTGAGGGAGATGAAAAGGATGTTCAACTTCCGGAGCTCTCCAGCAGGCGGTGAGGAGCTTGGACCAGCACTCCTGATCTATTCCTTTGACCATCAGCTTCCTGGCTACCAGGAGTCTCAGAAAACCAAGAACAATTTACTGTGTGACTCTAGACAGGGCCTACCCTCTAGACTTTACATTTCCCACAGAGACAAAAGAGGATGTGGACTGGGGTGACCCCTGACACCTTAATCCAAAAGACATTTCCTGAGCTACTGTCCATCAGGCACTGGATTGGGGCTGTGAATAATGTTTGAGTTCACAGCGCTCTCAGCAAAGCAGGCCAGAGGTTATTAATTATATTCAAAATTGTATCATCAGTGTCACTTGCAGGACATGCCCATTGGCTTCAGGAGTGTGTAAAAGGGGACCTTCCCTAAACTGATAGGGGCCCAGAAAGCTCCCTTAGAAGGAGGAATAGACATTGACCAAGCCAAAAAGGGGCCTGGGACAGCAAGCATTTCAGCTCAGAGGACAGCAAAGAGAAAGGCCCTGAAACAGATGGATCAGACACCTCTGGGGGAGACAAAGAATGTTACTGTGGTCAGAGCAAATGGAGCAAGGGAAGGAAGGTCAGGGAGGAGGCTGGGAGGTGCCTAGCAGACCATGTGGGCCACGGCAGGAATGGGCCTTTCCCTAGTGCAACGTCAGGCTGTGTCCTGGTGGCCAGCTGGGGAATGATGTGGGCAAATGTGCTCTATGGGATACGTAAAGGGCAAGAGTGGAAAGAGGAGGGTGAGCCACGAGTCTCTGGCCATGGTCATCACAGCAAGGCAGTGGCCATGGGAATGGAGTTTTAGGTGGGCCAAGTGGTGAGGAGGATGGTGAATCCATGGGATTTGATGGGGGAGGAGACAGGGCTGCCAAGGTAGGTCCCAGGTGAGTTGAACTGCCATTCCCCAGGAAGCCAGGCATTGGGAGGGGCCTGAGCTGGAAGAAGAGCTACATTTGGTTTTCCATATGTTGCATTTGAGTCTGGTGAGTCATCCTGGGGAATGTCGGGTAACAATAGGCTGGGGAACAATAGGCTGGGGACTAATTTGCTGTCTGGAAAGAGGGCAGTGACAAACTGAGCAGCCAGAGGACATCTCCGAGAAAGATAACGGGAGCTCAGGCTGGACTCACAAGGGCACTGCACCGAAAGTCAGGACCTGGAGTGACTGGTTCCCATGTTCCCCCTCCCGCGGCAGAGTACGTATTTGAACACTGGCAGGAGGACTCCTTCTTCGCCTCTCAGTTCCTGAATGGCTTCAATCCTGTTCTGATCCGCCGCTGTCATGTGCTCCCAGAAAACTTCCCAGTCACTGATGCCATGGTGGCCCCAGTGCTGGGCCCCGGAACCAGCCTTCAAGCTGAGCTAGAGGTGGGATGTGGGGTCCAGGCTCTGCACGGCCTTATCAGGGTCACACCCTGCTGGGGGGGTTGCACTCGCAGTGTTAGGGAGCTGTTATGTGCTTCATGCCACAAACAGCATCTCCCAAAACCAAGTTCTCTCCCAGCCCTGAATCCTCTCCCCACTACCTGCCCTTCGTCCTTTAGAAAGCTGAGTGGCAACACCAGCTCCCTTGCTCTCTCCCACAGAGGGGCTCCCTGTTCTTGGTGGATCATGGCATCCTCTCCGGCGTCCAGACCAATGTCATCAATGGGAAGCCTCAGTTCTCAGCAGCCCCAATGACCCTGCTGTACCAGCACCCAGGAGGTGGACCTTTGCTGCCCCTTGCTATCCAGGTCTGCCTCTGGGCAGAGAGCAAAGAGGGGTTGGGGAGGGCCCCACCGAATGATCTGCACACACTCACAGCTGCCTCTCCCTCACTGGTCCCCCATCCTAGCTCAGCCAGACCCCTGGGCCCAACAGCCCCATTTTCCTGCCCAGTGATGAGAAGTGGGACTGGCTGCTGGCCAAGACCTGGGTGCGCAATGCTGAGTTCTCCGTGCATGAGGCCCTCACACACCTGCTGCATTCACACCTGCTGCCTGAGGTCTTCTCCCTGGCCACACTGCGCCAGCTGCCCCACTGCCACCCGCTCTTCAAGGTTAGTGGCTCAGCCTGTGCCGAGCCTACAGGCTCCTTCACCTTGTCCTGACCTCACAGTGCCTCTTCTGAGCAGCCCCCAAGTGGCCCTGTCTCTCTAGGCTGGGGTGCAGAGCTCTCGCTGTGCCACAGCAGCATTTCCCTGCAGCTGGGAGCCCCCTTCTTGGGAGACCCAAGCTGAGGGAGAGGTGGACACTGTGCCCAGAGAGGCTTCCTTCTTAGAGCAAACCACATGAGACTGGCTACATCTGAAGAAGGCCACATCCTGGGGCAGGAGGCCTGGACTGACAGATGCAAAAGTGGGCTTTCAGAGACCAACAGCTCATTCCAGGGTTGGGGGACCCCTGAAGGGGAGAACCACTTAACCTGAAGTGGGCTCTACATGTCCCTGGACCCACGGAGTCTTCAGATGACGCAGGTTCCTTGCTCCCTCGGAGTTGTGTCTTCGCTGAGGAGGCAGGACCACCACCTGTGGACTGCTCGGCCTCTCTGGTCCAGAGTTAGATGTCTCCTAGCCTTGGAAGCAGGCTGTCCTTGTGCTATTCAGTCTGTGCTGACTGGGGCGGTGCATAGCTCCCAGAGGCCAGCACTCAGCCAGAGCCCTGGGGGAGAGTTCTGCACTACCAGGCCCCTGGTGCTCTGCCTGCCTGTGGGTTAGGACATCATGGTGCTCATCAAAATAGCACGTTCACTTGACAAAATGACCCGGAACCCAGCTTGCCTGGGAGCACAGAACATGATGCTGGGGGATCCAGCTCCCATCCCTAGGTCTGGAGCACCAAACCCTGTTCCGAGCCAGTCCCCCTGGCCCACATTATCTCTTTGTGGGTGACTTATAAGGGGAACATCAAGGGCTGTCTCCAGCTCTGCCACCTCCTGCCCCTTTCAGCTGCTGATTCCACACACAAGGTACACTCTGTACATCAACACACTCGCCCGACAGCTGCTCATCGCCCCGGGGCAGGTGGTGGACAGGGTAAGAGCTGCCCTAGGGAGGGTAGGGGTGGGACACTCCCTGCACTGGACAAATCTGGAGTTCTGGGGTGGGAGTGACTTTCAGTGTGTTACCTCCTGCTTCTGGAGAAAGGTGCTGGTGCCAGGAGTCCTGTCTCCCAGTCCACAGGCCTCGGACTTAAGGGCTTCTCTGAGCTCATCCAGAGGAACATGGAGCAGCTGCACTATTCAGCCCTGTGTCTACCCGAAGACATCCAGGCCCGTGGCGTTGAAGACATCCCAGGCTACTACTACCGAGACGATGGCCTGCGGATCTGGGAGGCAGTGGAGCAGTGAGGGCTTTCCCTAGGGATCCAGGGGCCAGGCACACAGGAAGACGGTGGAGGGGGGGGGGGCGCATGTGATCACAGTGGGCACGGACACTTCCCAGACAGGATCAGGACGGGAGCAGGGACTGAACTCACGTGTACCCTACAGCTTTGTCTCTGAAATGATTGGCATCTACTACCCAAGTGACACATCTGTCCGAGATGACCAAGAGCTCCAAGCTTGGGTGAGGGACATCTTCTCCAATGGCTTCCTAGGCCGGGAGAGCTCAGGTATGAGCACCTCTGCCCTTGAGCCTTACACTTACGGCTTTCCAGAGAAGTCCTTAGGACCCCAGCAGCCCCAGTCCTACTCTCTCCACAGGTGTGCCCTCCTCACTGGACACCAAGGGAGCCCTGGTGCAATATGTCACCATGGTAATATTCACCTGTTCAGCGAAGCATGCAGCTGTCAGTTCAGGCCAGGTAGGGAAGGTCAGCACAAGGCTGGCAGATGGGATAGAGTTAGCTCTCAGCCTCATTCTACCTTCTCCCACTTCAGTTTGATTCCTGCGTTTGGATGCCCAACTTGCCGCCCACCATGCAGCTGCCACCACCCTCTTCCAAAGGCCAGGCAAGGCCTGAGGGTTTCATAGCCACCCTCCCCCCAGTCAATGCCACGTGTGATGTCATCAACGCCCTCTGGTTGCTGAGCAAGGAGCCTGGAGACCGAGTGAGTATGGGACTGGCAGTCAGGCCAGGCCAGGCCAGAGTCAGGTCAGGCATTTCTTACTCTCCTAGGCCCTCAGACATCTGAATTTTTTCACCCCACTGACCTATCTCAAGGAACATATGAGCCTTGGACATCTCAGTGTCAAGTAGCCAAACAAACTGGCAATGTGAGGGAGTCACCATTACTACAAATGGCAATATGAGACTACATTCCTTTAAAACTTGGAAAGCTGAGCATAGTGGCACACACTGGTAATCCCAGTATTCAGGAGGCTGAGGCAGGAAGATCATGAATTCAAGGCTAACCTAAGCTGCAGAATGAGTTCAAGACTGCCCTGGGGTAGACAGTGAGACATTGCCTCAAAAAAACAAAAATAAAAATAAGGACAAAGAAAACCTTGGAATTAAAAATTCCCAAGAGCTTCCTGCCCATTATCTTCACTGAAGAAGAAGTTTATAGAGAGTCCTGGATTAGGCTTAGTGGGAGGCTGCTTGAGGCCTCTAAGGTGGGAGCTATGGGCCAGAGCTGGCTAAGGCAGGTCATGGGGATCTCAGTGGTCCATTCACCAGTCTTATGTTTTCCCCAGAGGCCACTGGGCGTGTACCCAGATGAGCACTTCACAGAGGAGGCCCCACAGAGGAGCATCATCATCTTCCAGAACCACCTGGCCCAGATCTCCAGGGACATCAGGGAGCGGAACCGGGGCCTGGTGCTGCCCTACACCTACCTGGACCCCACTCTTATTGAGAACAGCGTCTCCATCTAAATCCCCAGAGGACACATCCTTGTATGACGAAGGTCTCTGAGACCACTTTACTCTAGACTGGCATAACCATTTAGAAAATAACTTTTCACTTGTATTTATTCTGACTTATATGGCTGTGTTATTTTATTTTTAAAAATTATTCTTTGAAGCTTCCCAGATGCAATTCCAGCACTCTAAAAGGCCAAGGCAGGAGGATAACAAGTTGGACCCTGTCTCTAATACAAAGGATGGGGGACTATCTAAAGTATATAAAGAATTTAAAAATCAGCTCCCCAAAATTTAAAGACCCAATTCAGAAATGGGCACCTGAAATGAACAGACACTTTTCAGATCAAGAAATAAAAGTAGCTAAGAAACATAAAGAAATATTCAACATCGTTGGTCATTAGAGAGATGCAGACTGAAACAACACTCACTCCAGAAAGAATGGCTGCTATCACAAAATCAACCAACAACAAATGCTGGTGAGGCTATGGGGAGAAAGGAGCCATTCTCCACTATTGGTAGGAATGTAGACTAGTCCAACCACTGTGGAGATCAGTGTGGAAATTCCTCAAAAAGCTAGAATTAAGGTCCCATTTGATCCTGCTATTTCCTAGCTAGGTATATACATGAAAGAATTAAAAGCTTCCTATCACAGTGACATATGTGCACCCATGTTTAAAACAGCTCTGTTTGTGATAACTAAGTTTTGGAAACAGCCCAAATGCCCATTAATAGGAGACTGGATAAAGAAAATATATTTTTTTAAAAAGTGGAGTATTACTGTGCCATAAAGAATGATAAATTTGAGTCATTAATACTCAGATGGACATACTTGAGGACATACTCATAAGTGAAATAAATAGGTCACAGATGTGTAAATCTTTCCTCTGGTATGAGAAACTGAAGGTAGAAATGAGTTCTAAAATGTATGATAGGTATTGTGAAATAGGCAGAAAATGTTCAAGAGGCAAAAGGAAAAGGGGAGGTAGGGATAAGTAAAGAAGTGAAACAAAAAATTTGATGATAAAAAATAAAAGGAAACAAAGTTTACGAATGTAAGGGGCAAAGGGGTTGTAGGGAGGGGAAGGGAATGAGAAAAGATGAGAATTAAGATGTATTATGAGCTGATATAAATTCTCAATGTTGATTATGATCATAATATATATATAAAATGTACCAATAAAATCAATTAAAACAATAAAAAAATATGAGCTCCTCAAAAAAAAGAAGGGGGACTGGGGATGTAACTCAGTGCAGTCTCTGGGTTGGATTCGGTGCGCGCATGCGTGCGTGTGTGCGTGCGTGCGTGCGTGCGTGTGTGTGTTGTGTTTTAAATCAGGTTGGAGGGAGGGGTGGTATGCACCCAGGCCAAGGCCTGGAGCCCCTCCCTTCCCTCTCCGCCGCCCTCTGCCAGCCTCCCCCCACCTCCCCTTGCTTACTACCTGGGGAGCCTGGGACACAGAACACTCCGACCACCCACCCACCGAGCTCACTGAGCTGGAAGGCGGTAAGGCCAGGGACAGCAAGTGAGCAAGGGCTGGCATGGGACCACAGGGCAAGACTTAAGTGTTTCTCAGCTGGCGGGCGTGGACAGCAGGAAGACTGAGAAGGAGGAGGCCCCAGCCTTCTGGGGACTGGCCAACCCAGCCGCTTGAGGAGGAGCATCTTTGAGCTAAACTGAGACCTTGACCCCTAGACCCGTGAGGTCCAGAGAGCCAGAGGCGATCATGGAAGTTCTGAGGTTTCCAGGGGTCGCCCTGCGCAGGATCTCCGGGTGGGGTGGTCTCCCGAGGGCGCAGGGTACCTGGGGTCCAAGAGAGGCGCCAGTTCTCCCGGAACCCCTCGCCCCACCAGGCCGGCCGGGTCTCTCTACTCCAGTGAGTCTCCGAGCACCCTACACCGAGCTATATAGGCAAGGACACGTGCGCGCGGCCGCCCGCTCCTTTCTGGGCTTGGGGACCTGAGACAACGTGTCAGTGAGCCGGGTGGGACCTGCAGGAGGAAGCCCCACAGGAGGGCTGGACAACTCCGAGAGAGGTGGCCCCTTGCTTGGCGCTGCTCGCACCCACATGAGCCTTCTCCGGCCTCCGCCCGCAGGAGGAGGACTTCGAGGGGACGCTGCCGGAGGACGTAGGCCAGGGCTGCTGCAGCTGCTGCTGTGAACAAAGCGACCCCGCTGCCCTGCCCTCCCTGACCCCTGACCCCCCCTCCCCTCCGCGAGCGACTGGTTCTAGCTGGAGCACCCCTGAGGCAACCTGCTTCGCTTGTCCTGCTACCAGTGCTGGAAGGGGTGGGGACCAAGAATAGCATGGGGAACGCAGGAGAGATTGGAGAAGCCAACGTGGTCCTAGGTAAGGAAGGGCACTGGTGCTGGAGGGAGGAGGTAGAGGAGGGCTCACCGGTCAGGGTGACAAGAGGGTCAGGGGAAGAAGGTGAGATGCTAGAGAAGAACCATAGCCTAGGTGGGGCTGATGGAGGCCTAAAGGGGGAAAGATGGACCTGTTTAACAGGAGATAGGGTGAGAGTGTTGGAAGATAGCAGCTGAGGAGAAAGGGGCTGGTGAGATGGGCAGAGGGCTGCCAATAGGGGCTGGTGGCCATGGCCTCGGCCCCTCCTTTCTCTTCCATGGCCTTGCCTATTGAGCTCATGGATGCCTGGCCTGGGGCAAACTCCAGCTGCTGGGGAGGAAGGTCCTGTGAGGGCTTCTCTATTCCTGAAGAAAGCAGTACAACAGACCACCAAGATGAGGGCTGGGGTCTGCAGTCCAGTTTAGAGAAGGCTCCACCCTGGGAGAGGAGCAGGAGAAGCTGGGGTACAGAGTGGGTGGGGACAAGACCCTTTCTCTTTTCTTCCCTTTTCTAGCCAAAGTCATCTGGCAGGACAGCCACCATCTATCTGCTCTGTACCCAGAGAGGCTGAAATTAAGAAAAGGGGGCAGAAATGTCTCTGAGCAGGTGGTTCCTAGGAAACAAGTGAACCCCCTGCTCTCACCCTCTGAAGTCAGCTGAGGCTCAGATCTGACCAAGACTGCAAGCCCTGGCATATGCCATTATGCCCTCTCATAAACCCTCAGTCCTAAAGTACTCCCTAAACGACCAGGTCGGCGACCCAGCCCCTGTAGCCTTTTCTAGTCTCTTGGGAGGTCACCAACTCCTCCGTCCTTTACATCTCTGGCCCTACATGGGTGGAGTGAGTTTTTCCCAGGGATTTCTCGCTGACTGGGCGCTGAAAACTTCAAAGAGAGTGATCCCAACCTGCCCTACCCAGTCACCAGAGCAGTGGACCGGAAGTCCCACCCCACCTCCCTGTGAGTCTGCTTGGCCCCCATCTGGTATCTGTCTTCCTGGCTGCACCTAGATTCCTTCCCAGCCCCTGCTGTTCTCTTTCTGCAGGAGCATGTTGCTCAAGCTGGAGGGACTGCTGGACAGTCATCCTCGGAGAAACCTGAAAGGGACCCATTGCCCCTTCATTTTCCCCAAGTCCCCAGCGTCAGGTCTGTGGTGTGAGAATGCTGTGGTACTCACTTCTGTCCTGGGTCAGCTAGAACTGCCAACCAGGTGGGCCTCTATGTGGGAAAACAGGTGCCAGAGGGTGAGGGGCTCCAGAGGATGCCCTCCTACAAATGTACCCCCCACTCCTTCATCCAGACGTCCTCACCTAGCAGAGCTCCCAAAAGGATGGTCAAAAAGTAGGTTCTAACAAGTCCTGCTCTTCATCAAGGCACCCAGGAGATACATACACTTCTTGGCACAAAAACTTCTTTTTCACCCTCTCTGCACCCCTGCCACCTCTGTTTCTCAAAGCAAGCCACACTCCTCAGGCCGGGAAAATTAAGTCAAGGCCTTAAGTTCTATTTGCTAGTCATTCCTCTACACTAACTTTATTCATACTTATTCAAACTGCCTGGATCATTGAACACTTGGAAAAAACCTGATCTATGAAGAGGTTCAGCAAAGAGAAAAAAATCCTCCAAAGCAAAATGATATTCCTTTCAGAATTGTTGTCCTTAGTTGGAGCCTTGACACACAGAACTGAAGCTTGCAGATTAAGTGTGTTCTCTCTCTCTGCTGTCCTTGTTAGTCTTGTGTACTCTGGGTTGAACTATACATGTAGAGCCCTTGGTTTAAGATTGCTAATACCAGCTCCCACTCCAAAGAAGTGTAAAATTATTCAGGCTCACCCTAGCAAATTTCCAGAAAAATAGGCCACAGGTCTGGTGGCTTTGGACAGAGAATTACAGGGATCATTGCGGAGTGGAAGCCGAGAGAGGATGGCCCAGGCTGGTATCAAGTGATCTCCAGTCTTCAGATGTTCTCAAATTTTTCTGTCCTCCTAGACTTAGACTCAGAGCACACCGCCTTAGGATCCCCCCCAAAATATATGAGGCCGAGGAATGTTCCAGAAACTCCCAAGCAGATCCCAAATCTCTGATCTCTTGTTTTCTGAGAAATCACCAGCCAGTTGGGGAGGAAGAACTTGGCCCATCCCAGCAGCCTCAGGAAATGGCGTGCCAGGAAGTCAGAGAGCAGTGGTAGAACTGGAGGCAAGGGACACGGTGACCCTGCTCATGTCCAGCCGCTACAGAGTACGCATTTGAGCACTGACAGCAGGATGCCTTTTTTGCCTCCCAAGGCCTGAATGGCCTTCACCTTGTCCTCATCCACCCCTGTCCCTGCCTCCCAAAGAACTTGCCTGTCACAGATGCTATTGTGGCCCCATTGCTGGGCCCCCGCACCAGTCTATGGGCTGAACTAGAGGTGAGGGAAGGGGAGGGGTCCAGTCTCCTTTCCTTGGCCTTCCAGCACCTTCAGGAGCCCATGTACCCAAGCTCCCAGTGCCCCAGTCTTTGTCTTTTTCACCCAGCCCTGCAGCCCTTCTCCCTTTCCCACTCCCATCATGCCCTTCCTTCTCAGCCTGCCAAGCCCCTCCTCTGGACCGGTGACACCTGCTCAACACTCAGAGAAGAGTGTGGTCTTTAAATTTCGAGGGCCCAGGTGGCAGGGCTAAGTGGGAATCTCTTCTTTTTTCACTTTGCTCAGCTTTGAGCATTGGCAAAGATCCACAGCTCAGAACCAAGCTGATGGACTGGTTGCCATGGTTACAAAGATGCCCTACAGCCAGTGTGTTGAGCGCTCTGCAGAGCTGCTGGCCCTCCCCTGTCTGGGCCACTGAGATGAGACAATGCCTGTGCCTATGCCTAGGGCTGGGCCAGGGCCTAGGACGACCCTAGAGAGCTCACTTCTATCACTGCCTGTCACTGACACTAGGCCTGGCCACTGCAGAAGCACCTCTCACACTCAGGTAGAAAGTCTCCTCGGACCAGAAGAGACCTCTGCGAGGAAAACCAGAGACCTTGTGCTCAGAGAATGAGATTCCTTTAAGTGAAATACTTTCAGCTTTTGGTTAACTCCCTCACCTTCTCCAAAGCTGCCCAGAATGGCCTTAACCCTCTTTTCCTCCTCCCTTCCCCAGAAGGGCTCTCTGTAGCTGGTGGACTGTGCCACCCTCTTGGGCCTCCATGCCAGCATCATTAATGGGAAGCCCCAGTTCATGCTGCACCCTTGACCTTGCCCCAGTGGTGACCCCGCTGCCACTCACCACCCAGGTCAGTGTGGGGCCAGGGACAGGTGGGCTGGTGGTGTCAGCAATGCTGCTGCTCCCAGTGTGAGGCATCACATCAGAGATGCTTCCCAGCCCCTACCTAGCTTGACTTTTCTGCTCTATTTTTCCACTTTGATTTACATCTTGATACAAAAGTTGTACTAGTCTGAGAACCAATTGCATCAAAACTGACCCTTTCGCACTTCTGACTGTTCAGTCGTGATTCTAACAGTTAACAACACAAACTCCCTCAGGAGATGTTTCTGCACCATCCCTTCCCACCCTTCCAGTCTCTGCCCTACAGACTGGAAGCCTACAAGGATTTGGGTTGGTACAAAGGAAGTGGCCTTGAGTCACTCACTTCTTGAAGAGATTATTATCATCAACTTTTTTTTTTTTTTTTTTTGAGAAGGAACCTGAGTCACAGAGAAGTTAGTTAACTTTCCCAAATTAGTCAGGAAACAGACTGGGGCCATCATGCTGGACTACATCTCCGAGCTTCCTCCCTGATGCCTGTCCTCCCTTGTCTCCTCATTCTGTCTCATGCAGACACCTGGCCCAGATGGTCCCTTCTTCCTACCCAGTGACCCAGATGAGGACGGCTCCTGGCCAAGACCTAGGTTCGACACTTGGAGATCCTGGTACACAAGATGAACCTCACGTGCTTCATACCCACTTCGTGGCAGACACTTTTGCTCTGTTCCTGCTGCACAGCTGCCCATGTGCCACCCCATCTTCCAGGTAGGGGAGAGGCCTTGTCTCTGTTCCCGGAGCTGTGGAAGACCTGGGGCTGCCTCTCCTCACCCCTGGCTCTGGCTGTTCATGCCTCATTTCTGCTACACCTTCCATGTGCACATCCAAGCTTGCACCAGGCTCTTTGCACCAGGAAAGTTCATCGATTGGGTCAGGGGCTGGAGGTCTGGGGCCCCATGCTTGGGAGAAAGGCATGGAGAGCTGAGGTTTGGTCCAGACCCTGCCCACTGCCTACAGTAGGGGGTTTCAGCTCATTACACTGTACAGGAAGGTGCACTGGAACTGATCGCCAGGGGGCTGGCAGTTGTCCCCTGCCAGTTCCTGTGCCTACCCCACTAGCTGGCTGATGGTGAGATCCAGGACTTCCTTCCCCAATACTGCTATGGAGATGATATGCCCAGAATCTGGGCAGCCACCGAGAGATGAAGTTCCCTGGCACCTGAGGGCCCCAAGCCTCTCACCGTCTTCTACACCTCACATTTGTACAACTACCCCCATCTCTTGCCCAGACACCTGCTGTCTCTCAGCGCCCTCCAGCCTCACTTTCCTCTTCCCAGCCATGTGGCCTGGGGAGAGTTTCTAACCTCTCCTTGCCTATCTCTTAATCTAACACTAGGAATAATAAGAACACTTACCTCAGACTGTTCTTGGTGTCAAACATCAAAGCCTAAGGACAAAGCTTGCTGAATAAGAAGCACTCTCTGAGCACTAGCTATTCACCCCAGAGACACTGAGTTTCCAGTGTTTTTTTCTTTCCAAGTCTTCTTCACATGAGGCCTCCTTGGGATATACCTCTGGCCCCCAGGCAGTTCTTCCTGATGTTTGGCCTTGTGTGTTCCCAGCTCCTGCCACTAGTCCGTGCCATGACTTGTCCCTAGGATTTGTCACAGCACAGCTGCTGCTCACGGCTGTTTCCTGCCATGTGAAATGACGCACTTGCTGCAGCATCTCATCCCCCTCAGCACCTGCCTTCCTTTTCTGTTCTTCTCAGCACATGCTGGGTTAAAGAGGTGAGATACCCCCATTTCTCCCTCTCTCCCTATCCAAACACTTCCTGCTTCAAGCTCCACTCAGGCCCCACCTCTCCACTGAAGTCCCTCACTGTTGGCCTGTAAGGTTCACCTAACTGCAGCTGCCGGCCACACCCTCCTTCGCAGTGGCTCTGTCAGCCCTCGTAAACCCTTCCCTGGCTGGAGATGGATGGCCCTTTTGGAACCACTGGAGAAATTTTACCCAACTAGACAGTCCCGACAGAGATGGGCCTGGTGTCTAATCCTTCCTATGACCTGATCAGGCTCCCAGTGGAGGAACTTCAGCAGCCAAAGAAGCAGGAAGCAGAAAAAAAGGTAAGAAAGATATGTGACAGGGACTGCAGCCAGTGGTGAGCTCATATTTGATGAAGACGATGGGGACACAGCCATGACTGTTGCCAGATCTTCATATTTTTCAAGAGAAGCCAGACATCTAGTATTTTAAAGCTGCCAAGTAGCTGGGTTTAGTGGCACACTGCCTGTAATCCCAGCACTTAGGAGGCTGAGGTGCAAACTTGCCTTCAAAAAACCCAAATAAATAAATGCTGGCAAGTGCTTAAACTTAAAAAATAAATACAACTTGGGCCGGGGATTTAGCTCAGTGGTTCCGGCGACTGTCTTGCAAGCACAAGGACCTAGGTTCGATCTCTGGTTAACCATATACAATACTGGGCATGGAGACTCATGCCCAGCAGCAATTAGTACCACCTATACCACCTACCACAGTGCCGGGCGTGGTGGCTCACACCTGTAATCCCAGCACTCGGGAGGCAGAGGCAGGAGGATTGCTGTGACGTGAGTTGGAGCCTGAGCTCAGGGCCAGCCTGAACTACAAAGCGAGACACTGTCTCAAAAAATAAATAAATAAATAAAATAAATACAACTTGTCAACAAATCAAAACCCATCTGCAGATCAACTTTGGCCCTCAGACTGGGCAAAGATCAGAGCTTCCACGTTTAAAACTCAACCTTATAGGCCACACTGTGTTCTGGCCATTTTCCTTCTGTGACTTTTCAGTATCCTCTTTTGGGGGGCAGCTGGTCTCATTGGTCCCTTCCAACCTATTACTGGAGCATTGGGTTACCAAGTTACCTTATTTGTATTCCTGGATCCCCCGCTGTGTGATCAATATTGTTGACATCTACTACCCAGATAACAAGGCAGTAAGCAGAGACTTGGAGGTCCAGGCCTGTCAGGGAAATCTCCCTGGAGGGGCTCTAAGCCAAGGGAGCTCAGATGAGGCATCCATCCTGTGTCCCTCTCTCTGGACCCCACTTCCTCAGGATAGCAGTCCCCTGGGGCTCAGCTCTGTTCTGCCACCCCACTCCCTTTGAGGGGTGCCCTCTTCCCTGGACAGCTTTCAGGCTCATGCAGTATCTCACCATGATCATCTACCTGCTCAGCACAATATGTTGCTATCAGCAGTATCCAGGTAAGTGAGCCACAGCCTGAAGGAACAAGCAGGGTCACAGGAGGAGAGGGCCTCGCAGCAGTTCTGTGCTACCTGACTTGTGGGGTGGGTGTGAATTCAGTTCTTGGAGGCCCAATATGCCTACCACCATGTAGCTCCCTCCACCCACCGAGGGACAGACAGACCTGATGGCATTCACTCCCTGAGGTCAAGACTACCTGCCCTGCCCTCACACTCTTCTGGGGCAACAGCAATGAAACCAGCACACTATAAGCAAGAATCGTGATGGAGATGGGCAGGGTCTCAGCTTCCAGAGAAGTGAGGGAGAGCCTAAGGGAGGCTGCACTCAGCAGGCAAGGATGGGTGTGGTTTAGGGGGCTGTGCATACTTAGCAGGAAGACCTTAGAGTGGTCTGGGTTTCAAAGTGCTCATGGCTTGAGGTGGCTTAGGTTTTTTGTAGGCTGATGGTCTTTTGCCTAGATGGGTAGATGGCCTGTGTTTTAGACGGAAGGGGTCTTGAGTAATCTGGCTCTACTAGGTGGGCAGGGATTGGGTGGACTAAGTCGCCAGAAGCATTGTGGGTTAAAAGATGGGGTGGAGGTGCCAGATTAACACCCCTCTCACAGCTGGGCACCTACCCAGATGAGCACTTCACTGAGGAGGCCCCGGCACAACCTGGCCCGGATGCCCAGGAATATTCAGGAATGGAACCAAGGCCTGCCCAGGGCTTGACATTGCCCTACACCTACCGGGACCCTGCTGTAGTGGAAAACAGCATCACACTGTAAGCCCCCAACCTATGCACCTACACAGACACAGACACACACACGTGTGCACACACACACACACACACACACAATGCCATGTGCACTCACAGACCCAGGACGAGTATTTGAAGTAATTTTATTGGAAAATAAAATGGGGCAAGAGGTGAGGCTAGTGAGCCGTCCTAGATGGAAATGCTGTTCTCAATCAGTACCGGATCCAGATAACTGTATGGAATGGGGAGGCACTTGTTGCGCTGTCGGATGTCGTGAGAGATCTGATTCAGGCGGTGGCGGAAGGCCTCCATGCTCCTGCGCGGTGCATCCTCCACGAAGTGGATGTCAGGAAAGTGGCCAAGTGGCCGCTGCCAGAACCAAACAGAGCACTGGGTCGAAGCCAGACCCGTGCCCTCCTTCCAGGGCCCTCTTCTCAGCAGCCTTCCACACCTGGCCCTTGACACCCAGCTGTCTTTGCCTCCCCCACCTCCTGACCCCTGCCTATGCTTAGTGTCCCCCACCAGACCCCGCACCTTGTCATCAGGCTCTCGGCTGAGCGTCCAGAGCACCAAGAGCACAATGCACGTGGTCTTCACATCTGGCAGCGTATCCAAGAAGGTCTGCAGAGTGCTGAGCCCCTTGGCCTCCATCGGCGGCCTTCGCATGGAAGGGGGGAAGTTGGGCATCCAGGAGGTGAATTCCAGCTAGAGAAGGGCATAGACATGGCTCCAATCAGAGAGCACCCTGAGAGTTCCAGTCCACCCAGCTCTGACCATTCTCTCCACGGGTGACTTGGACTCCTGGCCGAGCAGGCTCAGCTTGCACCAGACTGGCTTAAACTGATGGTTCTGGGGGTGGACTGGGTGTGGGTTTGAGCTGAAAGGCTTTGTCCGCTGAGACAGGTCTGAGAGAGAACTTTGCTCAAGATTGGCTGAGGAGGGGCTTGGGATGGTGATTGAGATGGGCTTTGAGGTGGGTCAAAACTTAAAGGGGGAGTGGGTACCTGGCCTGAGTTGACACCTGCATGCCTGGCAGAGCAGGTGTACATGATGACAGTGATGTATCGGATCAGCTCAGGTACTGTTCGCAAGCACGTGGGGAAGCCTGAAAGGCCGAAATCAACCAGACAATGTCAGTCCTGCCCCAGTCTGGGTGCCTGGCAGAAGGCGCCTCCAAGTGGGGCTCACACAGTCTTGACAACACTCTACGTCTCAAGCAGCAGCCTCCATATCTTTCCCCTGCCTGCTTTGTCCTCCAAGGGCCATAACCAGTCTCTTCCAGTCTGTCCATAGGGTCAGGGAGGGGCTGGCCCTGGCTGTCCTCACAGATGAGACCCTCAGAACTCTCTTTCAGCTCCCCTAGGGGACATCTCTGGTCCCAGGCCTGGGTGTGGGCAGTGGAAGGCTTCTCTCTATTTTGAAAGAGTCCTGGTTTTCCTGCCCTCTTTGAGAGTGCTCTCTGGAAGGATTTTTCAGTCACCTGGCCCTAGTCCTCATGCCTTTTCTAGACCAAACTGCTTTCTGATTTCCTGTCATCCCGGGGGAGGGACCAGCCCCAGTGTGGTTGTCGTGGTGACCATGGATGACTAAAGCTCCACATATTCAAACTAGGCTCATGCTATCCTCCCAAATCCCTCCTCCTCTCTAGACAGCCAACTTGAGGGGGAATACACACCTAGTGACCAAGTCCTTATCCTGATTTCCCCCTGGCCCTTCTCTCTCTCCATCTCATTCCTACACCCAAACCCAAACCAACCACTAAGTCCTGTCATTTCTACTCCCCAGTAGCTCTGGAATTCTCCTCAACCCACAGCCCTCATCTGGCCAGGTTCCTGTCACCTCCCTCTGGGCTTCCCAAATTGTCCCTGACCACAGTCTAATAGTTAAGTCTGTTCTCCTTGTAAACCTCTCAGTGACCCCTATTCTGTCTTGGCTTCAACGTCAGCCCACTGGGAGCCTGCCTGCCTCACCCTGTAGCTTCAGCTTTGGGGAACTGGACTCCAGTCAGCAGAATCCACTGTGTTATCTCTGGCCTTTGCTGCTTTCCACATACAACCTCACTTCCGCTCACCCTTGCCCTGTCGTCTCACCAACCTGCTCATCCTACAAATCTTACCTAGATTAGCTTGCTGTTCCCCACCGCCCCTCTGTCCCCACCATCCCACCCCTAGCTAGGATTCTTCTAGCCCCTCTCTAAGTTCCTCTAAACCATCCCAGATGGACCTTAGCAGAACCGGCCATCACTGAGTGAAACCTCCCCAGCCCAGGCCATGAGTGCCCCGAGGTAGACGCCTTCACTGGTCTTGCTCTCTTTTGTCTCCTCAGGAACTATCTCAGTATCACAGCGCAGCTGCTCACTAAATATTTATTGAGTGTGCTCATGTGGTGTAATCTCCGGATACTTCCACCTCTCTCCTGAACACTGCCACCGCTCCTGCCCCAGCCTCCAGCACACTGTTCGTTCCTATTGGAACTCACACTCCCTTTCTCAGTGTACAAAGGTTTGTTTCCATGAGGGACTGGGATTCTCTCTAGGCCTCTCCAGAGAACCCCCATATTGTTTGAGCTCAGACACCCATGGCCAGTCATGTTTTCCTCCCCAGCCTCTCTAAGAGGCCGCTGCTCTGGAGCAGCCAGGGTAGAGCCCTAAGGAGATCCCAGTCGTCCTTCGACCCACAAGGAGATAGTCTCTGCCTACACCAGGAGGGCCCTGAGGGACCTGCCTGGGCACTGCCCCTCAGCCCAGCCCCCCACTGAGCTCTGCACCCGTACCTGAGCTCTGCCGCCCTAGCAAACACTCCTTGAATATTTCTTGCACCCAGCACTGCAATTCCGGGTCACCCTCCACAGCTTCGTCACTCGGGTAATAATAGGTGATGATCTCCGTCACATACCTGACCAGGGGACAGGGCCTCAGTTTGGAGCCTCCCCTCCCCCTCCGTAACTGTGCTTCTCCCTCCTCCCGCAGGCTGCCTTGGCCTTGGCTGGCCCCAGAGCTGCCCCAGTCCTGTGAGGAACCAAATCTTGTGGGGCAGAGGTGAAGAGGGGGCTTGGGTCAGAAGACACTCAAGGATTGCCCCAATCGGGTGACGCCCCAGGCAGCTCAGAACCCAGAAGAGGTCCGGCCAGCAGAGGTAGGCTGGGGACAAAAGGGAGGAAGGAGCCATCAGGCCTAGGAAGGAGGCATGTGAAGGATGCAGAGAGCCCAGGCCCTAACCCCCAGGCCAAGGCTCAGGAGGACACCCAGCTCAGGTCCCTAAATCTCCATACTCCCACAACACCCCAGGGGTTCACCCATGTGCCCCCCAGTGCTGTCCCGACCTCACCTCTCCATTGCATCCCACACTGCCAAGCTGTCATCGCGGAAATAGTACCCAGGCAGGTCCTGGACCCCACGCTCCATGAAGTCATTGGGAACACAGAGGCTGTCGTAGGTGAGCTCAGACAAAGCTCGCACCATCACCTCAGCAAAGCCTGCCAGCCCCAGGCTCATGGCCTGTGAGGGAGGATGCAGAGCCTGAAGCCTGAAGGGAACCCCCAAGGCCTGCTCCCCAGAGCTCAGACACGATGAGGTGTGCCTCACCCCTACCCAGCCTCCTAGCCCTGGAAGCTGTCTCAGTCCAGGCCAGAGCACCCAGCTCCCGCTCTTGGCCCCTGTTACACACCATTCCCACTTAACTCATCCCCTCCCCCCATCACCCCAGGATCCCAAGGCAAGTGTAAAGTCTAACCACAAAGGCCTGAGGGGAGCAGGGGTCCTGCTGGGACTGGAAGCAGAACTCTTACCCTGGCGGAGAGCCCGCCCTCGTTAAGGAGAAGGGCCCGCCCGATGCTGTTGATCTGGACAGTGAAGCGGGTATGGGGGATGAGGAGCTGGGCAGGAGAGCAAGAAGGGTAATGAGAGAGGGGAGGATACCCCCGGAGGGCTTTGGCATCTCCCCTGTGCAGCACCAGAGCAGCTCCTTCTGCAGCCCCTTCTGACTGCTGAGCCCCCACCCTGGGCCCGTACCTTGTACACAGGGTGGCACATGGGCAGGTGCCTAAGCATGGCCAGGCAGAAGGCTTCGCCAATGAGGTGGGTCTCCAGCAGGTGCGCGATGCCCTCGTGGCAGTAGAACTCAGCATAGCGCACCCAGGTCTTGGCCTGTAGCCAGTCCCACTCTGAATCACTGGGCAGGAAGATGGGGCAGTCAGGTCCAGGGGTCTGACTGAGCTGGGATGGGAAAAGGGGGGCGCATTAGTGAGGCAGAACCCCTCACAAACACACACAAACTCCCACCGCAGGGAAGAGGCAGAAAGAGATGCCACCCATAGCCCTACCCTCCAGCCCCTTGACATCAGGGCCCTCCTACCTGCCCGCCCCACATTTGCTCCCCTGAGGTGGTGCTGGATGCAGTGAGCCAGGAGCATGAGGACTTGGGGTGCCTTTTGTAATTTGCACTTGACCTTGTGGAGATCTCCGAACAGGGGCAGCTCAGTACCCTCTCCTGCAGCCACCCCAGGCTACCAAGGTGGTGGCCAGGGCTGACCAGCTCAGTAACCCCAGCAGAGGCTGCCCACAGCTCAGGTCATTTTCTCACATGGCTAGATGGACAAGGTCAGAGTACAAGCTCCACCCACCAAGCACATCCCCCCTTGGTCACCTCTGTGCACCGTCAGCACACAGTTGATACACAGGGGCTTCCTGGCCAGGGCACAAACACGGTCTCTTCAGGGAGTGAGTTCATGTGGACATATGGGCACAAGTGGCAGCACACAGATGTGCTACAGGTTCTCATCCCAGTCTTACACACAGGGCCACGTGCAGCAGGCTCGCCACAGGCACATGGACTCACATAAACACATGAGCACTCTCAGATGCACACGCAAGGACATACACGGGTGGTACACATGAGCACACACACACACAAGCACACTCAGGAGCATACAAGCACCACACAGGCTCACACACAAGAAAATTCACGCACACAGCGTCTCGGCACTGGTACAATGTGCACACAGCAGCCCCACACACCCCCAGGCACCTGGATGGCGATGGGCATCATGTTGCCCTGAGAGTTAAAGTGCAGCAGACAGATGGGCGCACAGTGGTGCTGCTTCTGGCCGTTGAGCTCCACGGTGGGGATGCCCTCCAAGATGCGGTAGTCTGCCAGGTAAATGTTCCCCTTCTGGAGGGAAGCCACGATGGGCAGGCAAGTGGGCACATGGGTACCCATGATGCCTTGGGTGCAGAGTTCATCAGCCTCAAGGCTCAGTGAGTGGACAGGGATGGGAAGTGGGGATCCAGGTAGGGGTGGCACTGGGAGGTGGGGGAATCACAGAGATGCCTGGGGAGGGAACAAGAGGCTGCTGGGGATGGCTGGCTGGGGTCTCCTGCAGGGGGCCTCACCTGCAGCTCCGCTTGCAAGCACGTTCCCTCTCCTAGGAATGGGGCCACCATGTCATCTGTGACAGGGAATTTGTCTGGGATACATTTGCAGCGGCGGATCACATTTGGGTTGATGCCATTGAGATACTGGTACCCAAAGAAGGTATCCTCCATCCAGTGGTCAGCCACATACTCTGGGAGGGCACAGGTGTGTCACAACTCAGTGCACCCTCCTCAGGGACAGAGAGGCATGAGCCAGAAGACAGAGGACATGAGGAGGACTCGGGAGGAAAATTAAGCCTCCACCTTTGCCTGGAGAAAGCCAGAGGAGCCCAGAACAGGACAATGTTTTCAAGAGGTGTATTCAGTGACCTTGGAATGTGCTCTTGGTCACCCCTTCACATATACCACTGACCCCAAAGGAGGGGCTGGCCCTTATGTAAGAGACCACGTGGCTCTCCTCCCTTCTATTTGGGATGCCCCACCCCGTACCGGAAATAACAGTCTTGGTGGCAGGGAAAATGTTCCTAATGTCCTTTAGTCTCTTCCATGAACGTTTGCAGTCCAGCAGGCCACGGATTTTGAGTGCCAGAGACCTAGAAGGTGGGGTGCAAGGTGGCCCTGGTCAAAGAGGCTGTTGGGTATCTGAGGACAAGGGACAGGACTGCCCTCCCACTTAGGTCTCTGAATCTCTGGGTCCCACGACCCAAGGCCTGTGCCTTTAGCTTTGTGGGCGGTGAGTCTCAAGTTTGTTCCTGTCTTTCTACTGCCTTCCTGACCAATCCAGCCTCTGGAAGTGTCCTGGAGGCGGACATGGTACAGGGACAGAGACCATCCCCCAGAAACCCATTGCCCCCTCACTCCTGCACACTCACATCGGTGCCAGGCGGAAGAAGAAGGAGGCTGTCTTGAGGAAGGAGAAACGGAGATTTAAGTTTAGGAACTTGGTGGCCTTGACATTGATAAGAATTGGAAATCCTGGAATATAGCCATTCCACCTGTGGAGAGACACAGAGAACTGGGGCCTGGCACTGCGGATCCAGGGGACAGGGAAGGGGCAGTGTCCACGTGTCAGCTGTCAGCAGAGCAACCTCAGGCTCTTACTCAGGCCGGTTGGGGTTGCGGCATCGCCGGGCAGGAGGATGGTAACTGGGGATGTGCACGTAGTTGGGCAGGCCAGGAACAAAGACCCTCCAGCTGAAAGAGAAGCCAGGAGAGTGGGTCCTGATGCCCTGGAGCCATCTCAGGGCACAGCCGGTGAGAACCGTGCCTGGCCCACCACCTCCCGGGACCCCTCGGGCCCCAGACCCTGCTGTCCCCCTCACTGGTAGAAGTCCTGCTTGGCTCTGATCTCCTCTTGTCTGTGCTGCAGCAGGATGGGAAGTGAATCATCTGCCATTGTCTTCGCTGTAGGGAGACCAAGGAGGGGATTCAGGTCCCGTCTGCACACCCCTTGTGTGTCTCTACCCACTTCGGGGACCAGGAGTTCAGCGTCTGCCCCTCGGTCGGTTCTGGGGCACCGGTTAAGGACAGGGAAGGCTCGGTCTTTGTGGGCAAAGGCATGTTCCCCTCAGAAACCTCAGCTGGAGGTCGCGGCCCACTCTCAAGCTGGCCTCTGCTGGTGCTGAAGTGGCCCCTCTGCTAGTCCCGTGGGAATATGAAGAGCCAGCAGTTACAGAGTGCTTCCTAGCTAGGTACAGGCACTTTCTAATACTGCTTTTATGTTAATAATTTAAGCTACATAGTAACAACCTAATGAGATGGGTGACTTTTATTCTAGGTCCACAATCTCAAATACAAACAGGCTCTTTTGTTTTACAACAAAATCCACTAGTTAGAAAAACTTGTACTATGTTACCGTGAGGTTAAGACCACTGGAGTGTATTTGATTTGAGATTCCAAGCAGGAGATATATCACAAAACATATGTACACACAGACACACACACACACAACACAGGTTGAACGTCTCTGGTTCAAAACTCCAAAATCTGAAACATTCCTAAATCTGAAAACTCTGAGGCCGCACACGATGCTCCAAGTGGAAAATTCCACTCCTGACCTCATGTGATCGGTCAGTCAGAATACAAAAACACTGTATAAAATTCCCTTCAGCTATTTGTATAGGTGTAAATGAAATATATATATGAGTTTTATGCTTAGATGAGGGTACCTTCCCCCAAATATTTCCTATATATGCACATATTCAAACAACTCAAAAAATCCAAAACACCTTTGGTTTCAGATATATTCAACCAGTATATATAGATAGGTATATATAGAGATAGGTATAGATAGATAGATAGATAGGTAGAAAGAAACGTATATGAAAATATTTAATGTATTTATATTATGTATGCAAATAGGGACATATACATGTGCATAGTTTCCTTAAAATCTGAATTTTAAAATGCCTCTGGACCCAAAATTTCAGCTAAAGGACTGTACTATCAAGTCCATTATAGAGAGAAAAATAGTTCAGATTATGTAGGAATGGAGCAGCTAGGCTGGGATGCTGCCCAAGGTAGACTGACAGAGCCCTCAGTAACACCCATGACTACTGCTCAGCTCTTTTGAAAATTCTTTTAGACATCACATTATTGGGTTCTCAGCGACATTATTAGATTCAGTCCTGTGAAGTATGTTCTGTTGTTAGCTCTGTTTTATAGACGAGGCCACCAAGGGTCACAAAAGTGTGGAAATGTGCTCAGAGTTCCAGAGAACAAATGGTGGAGCTGAAATGAGACCCAGACCCGTGCTTCTCTAGCATCCTGTGGTCCCCAGCATGGCTTGAACCTATCACTCCCTCAAGGCTTCACTTTGCCAGCCTTTCCTCCTCCTCCATCTGCTTCAGCTTGTGTCGTATTGTGAGAGAATGGTGCCCCTGCCAGAGTTGTGCAATACACCTCTCCAGGGCGGGAGCTTCACCCCTTCAAGGGCCCGGTAAGTGACTCAAGACTCCCTGCCCTGCTGTTGCGTGGCACCCACCCCACCCAACCCCATTCCTGCCCAGCCACCAGTGTCACCTGCTTCTACACCACACAGGCCCATCACTATGGAAGGAACTCAGTGTCCCCAGCAAGACTCTCCCCTTCACATCCCCACCCTCCTGGACCTGCCTCCAGTTGTCTCTGCTCTCCTTTCCCTGGCTCAAGCCCCATTTCCTCCTCCAGGACAGGACTCTAGCACAGAGGTCTGAGAACGGAAGAAGGGAGTGGAGGATCGGCACCTCTCATCTACCTAAAGGAAAGCCAGCAGCAGAAGCCCAGGGGGTGGCAGAGGACGGGCCCCTAGTTCCCAGGCCTTCAGTGGCCATATTTGGAAAGCTGACCCAAGCAACCCAGTGGGGGGGCCTGGCAAGGTCAGATGTATGGCACTGGGGCACTCAGGTCCTGTCTCTCTCCCACGAGAGCAAACATGCAACCTGAAAAACAGCTGAGCAGCCTTGAAACTCCCAAGAGAAACCTGAGGGTCTGCGTGTATCACAGTCTCCTGCGGGAGGACAGTAGAACCTAACTGGCTAGAAGGAGCCATTGTGAAATAACAGCGGGTCCTAGTACAGAAGTAAGCTGTCCTATTATACCAGAGACTCCTCTGGAGTGATAGAGCAGTCTATCGCTTTCAAAAATGTGCAGTTCAGCTTGGCGTGGTGGCACATACCTGTAATCCTAGCACTTGAGCAGCTGAAGCAAGAGGATTACCATCAGTTCAAGGCCAGCCTGGGCTACATAGCAAGACCCAGTCTCAAAAATTCATTAAATAGGCCAGGGATATAATTAAGAGGTGCTGTGCCTGCCTGATAAGCACAAGGTCCTGAGTTCAATCCCCAATATCAAAATAATAAATTAATACATATTCAAAAACCACTTGCCCAGCAGACACAAGATCCTGTGTTCCATTTCCAGCAGTGTGGAAGGAAGGAAAGAAAGAAAGAAAATGAAACAGAGAAAAGAAAAGAAAGTCATACACTATGCAACATGATCAAGTACAAGGCCATGGTAGCCTGGCGAGCTGGTGAGCTAACAGCACTTCTGAGCAGAAATACTCTCTGCTGTAATAAACAAGGGATCATGTGGAGGTAACCTGGAGTCTCTGTGGAGTAGTCAGGCTTCTTCCAGGAGTCAAGGGCAAGACAGAGCAATAAGAGGAAGCATGCTACCAGACTCTGGGGTGCAGAAGGTAGCCCCTGCCCCTGTTTCAGTGAGGGAGCCCCATGCTGGACCAAATCAATTGTGATGATTAAAGTAATATGTGACAGTGATGGGAGATTCAGGAGTTCCTGATGGTCCTGGCCAGTTTGAATGGACCCTGAAGGGCCACTGGGGTGGTCAAGATGGAGTGAGAGTCCTCATAGTGTGGAATGAGGTGGTGGGCTCACCTGTAGCCTCACGGAGTGCCAGGGTCTCATAACCACCCATCCACTGGTAGGCAGGGAAGTGGTAGATGCGGCCATTGGGGGCACAGATCTGCACGTAGTTGCAGTACCAGGGGTCCTTGGGGAAGAAGGAGGAGCGCTCCTTGTACAGGCGAATGATGATGAGCTCCCCCAGATCCTGCTCACACTGGACAGTGTAGTCGTCCACCTGGGAAGGACACAGGCCGGCTGAGCGGGAGGACTCGACCCTCACATCTGGGCCACCACTAAGCCAGCCCTCCAACCAGGCCCTGCTGCTGCTGGGGACTGCTCACCTGTGGGGCTGAATGGGTAAGGAAGTGGTACACAGGCCTACTTGCTGGGCTTCCGTCTGACCACTCCAAATTGGCTGTCCCCTGCTGGGCTTAGCTACCCAGAGCCCAGCAAGACCCCAGCCCCTCCAGCCCCTCCATCCCTCCCGTCCTAGCTCTTGAGGTCCCATCCTCCCACCCCCTTTCTCTCTCAGTGAAAGAACCATGAAATTCCCCCAGGAACCACTGTACCAAGGAGGTCAAGAGGGGATGGGGCTCCCTCAGCCTCCTGTAGTCCTACAAAAGGGGAGCTGGTCCAGCCAGCCCTTCTCGAACTGCTCAATGAAGATGTGGAAACTTAGAAATGGTCATACAGATAGAGGGACCTATTCAGGTCACATAGCAGCAGGTGGCTGAGCCTGACTCAAAATCAGGTCTGAGGGCTCACAGAGCGGCTTCTGCCATGGGATGAGCAGGTCTCCACTGGACAGGCTGGTCTGGTGCCATTTTAAGTTACACAGAATTGAATGCAAATGTGAGCCAGTTGTGATGCAATTTGGCTTAGGAAGAGTAAGAATGAGAGAGAGAGAGCAATGGGGAGAGGGACAGGGGCTGTGGATGGGATAAAAAGGAGGGGCACTCAAGGTGGGAGTGGGTTGAGCGGAGGTGGTACGGGCAGGGAGAGAGGACAGCTGAGGGAGAAGGAAGGAAGAGGAGAAAAAAGGGAGGAAGGAGCTGGCTGATGGGATGAGAAATGGAGAAGAAGAGATGAAGACAGGCACAGAGACTGCAATGGGAGAAGCTCTGGGCCAGGCTGCACCAGGCCTGTGACCTCCAGAACTCACCCAGGGTCTAGCCTCTCCTGCCCGGCTCCGTCCCTGACCCCCTGGACATCTCCCCTCAGGCATGGCAGGCCACACTCACCGCCCCGGTGGCGAAGTCTCTGCCGAAGTGGTTTAGCCGCTGCTTCTGGCTCTCTCCTTGGGTCCCCACGATGGCCAGGGAGATGCAATCCAGTGTCCCTGACAAGAGATCTGTGCCTGTGGCCACCCTGACTTTGTAGGTGGCCATGGCTTCTCTTCAGGAGGCAAGAAGGGGTCAGTCCTGGGCACAGCGTGTAGGGGCCACTCAGGCGGCAAGGGAAGCCAGGCCCGAAGAACTGTGGACAGGGCCAGCCTCCAAGGTGGAGTGGCAAGGCAGTCGGAGATATGGTCGCCTGGAGCAGGTGCTGCCCTTGGCGGGCGGGGCGAGGTAAGCCGCAGCGTCGGGAGCCTGTGGGAGCTGGCAGGGAGGGACGGCAGGCAGGGCGGCCAGCCTGCCTCTGAGAGGGCGTTGGAAGATGCGGGCTGAAGGATCCTTCAGGGCGGGGGAGCCAGTCCAGCCTGAGCCCAGCCCCTGAGGATGTTGGGGGAGGGGTCTGGGTGGGGCCCCAGATCTTTATCGAACTGATAATAAGCTCCTTCCTCATGCTCTCCCCCATTGAGTTACAGGAGGGCCATGGCCCAGATGACCCCTGCATGGGGGGATTGAATTCGCTGTTCAGCAGGCCTGCTCAGGGAAAGAGGCACGACCCATTGGTGATGGGTGCCTAAGCCAGGGCTCAGAGACCCACCCCATGGGTACAGAGGGGCTCCAGAGATGCTACAGGGAGAATGGACTGGGGGTCAGGGCCAGGATGAGCTGAGGAGGGGTTAGGGTTAAATATACAAAGAGAAGACAAGTACAGTGAAATTTAGGGCCAAAGAATTGGTTGGGGATGTAGCTCCATGATATAGAACTTTCCTAGATGTGTGAGGCCATGAGTTCTATCCCTAGCTACAGAAAAATAAAATCAGGCTAAAGAGCATGTGTCAAGGTGCATGTCTATAATTCCAGCTACTTGGGAGATGGAAGCAGGAGGATCACAAGTCTGGGCGCAGTCTGGGCAACACAGTGAGACCCTGTCTCAAAGTAACAAATAAAAAAAGTTAAGCTGCATCATTTATAAATTCCACAAGGACTGTATTGTTCAAAAGAAGTCAGAGGTGGGCCGGGGAGTTAGCTCAGTGGTTCCGGCGCCTGTCTTGCAAGCGCAAGGGCCCAGGTTCGATTCCCCGGTAACCACATAACAATACTGGGTGTGGAGACTCACACCCAGCAGCAACCAGTACCACATACCACAGTGCCGGGCGTGGTGGCTCACGCCTGTAATCCCAGCACTTGGGAGGCAGAGGCAGGAGGATTG
>PVIR01011547.1:0-46751 GCA_004026965.1 Petromus typicus
TTTGAGAAGAACAGGGCTTCCAAGATGGAAAAGAGGTGCAAGGACATGGAAAGATTTTCCTGTTAGCAGATGATACATGAAAACATGTTTTGGAGTGGTGGGTCCAGCTGGCTCTCTGCATGTCTGGCCACTTTCTAATACAGAAACCAATCCAAGTATAAGACTGACCTCGGGGCCGGGGAGTTAGCTCAGTGGTTCCAGCGCCTGTCTCGCAAGCGCAAGGACCCGGGTTCGATTCCCCGGTAACCACATAACAATACTGGGTGTGGAGACTCACCCCAGCAGCAACCAGTATCACATACCACAGTGCCGGGCATGGTGGCTCACACCTGTAGTCCCAGCACTCGGGAGGCAGAGGCAGGAGGATTGTGATGTGAGTTTGAGGCTGAGCTCAGGGCCAGCCTGAACCACAAAAGCGAGACCCTGTCTCCAAAAACCTAAAAAAAAAAAAAAAAAAAGACTGACCTCAGGCATAGGCAAGAAGAGAAATCAGAAACCGCGTCTGAACAGTGTCAGAGAGTTCGTGTCTCCTGGATGAGAAGGAGCGTAAGCAGTGTGGTGGCAGTGGACACAGGCAAGGCGGGGTGATTTTCATTTCTACTTTAAATGCTGAAAATTTGGTTCTTTAATTAGGAAGTGAAAGTAGTAAGTACTGAATCATCCATATCACCACCAGTCCGAGGAAAGAAAAAGAACCGCTTTTCTAGGGATCTAGAAGTTAATTTTCTGAAACGATATTAACCATGAAAAGCTACCCCTCCCCCTCAGGCAAGGACTTACTGTGCCTTGAATGACTAGTGCTGAGCAGGTTGCTGTGACAGGACTTAAAGAAGCAGAGTGTTCCATATCTTTGTGGGAAAGTAACAAGAGAAAGAAATCAGGGTAATGACGCACCACTGGGGCAAGAGGGTGACAATCCCAGGTCTGGAGATGGCACAGCCAGCATGAGCTGGGATGACAGGAAAGCAGTACCGTGCCCTGTTTGTCCTGGTGACTTCAGACCTGAACCCTGGACGTGACGTGGGAACGGTGCTAGGTGAGTGTTTACTGCACTTACGTGGGCCACTTGCTGGAAAGACAAGACATTACTTACGTAGGGAAAGGCAAGATAGGAGCACTTACCAGCGAGTAAGGAGCAAAGGCGTTGCTTGGAGACAAGAATGAAGCGAGGGAGGCAGGATCGGTGCCTTGAGCATTCGAGTCCCAAAGAACTTACCGTTCCCAGCAGGGAAAACTAAGGTCACTGTGAGTAGGGAAGCCAGCCAGAAGGGCAAGGCCTGGGAATACCTGGTGATCAGTGGGTAGGGAGGACAAAGAGACGTGGTCCTTCCATCCAAATCACCTACCTGCTTAGCCAGACAGACCAGGGGAGGCAGGATGTCCTAGGAAGTAGATGAAGAAGTTAGGTTCTTTAGTAGGAGAGGTCCAGCTAACATAGGTGCCTGAACACAGGACAATCTGCACTTGATGAGATGGGTTTCATTCTTTCATTCATTCATTAATGCATTCTTTATTTCACATACTCGCTCATTCATATTATATTCATTTAAGGCAAACCATCATATTTATTTGGCAAAATAGGGTGCTAGGGACTCTTGTGACTATGAGGAGAATTTGAGAACCCTTACAATAGCATGCCAGCTTCTTTAGTGCAGAAATATTTCAATCTGCCTAGTTAGGGTCACTGAGTCTGCTTGACAGCTTTCTCTTCACCATGGTTAACTACAGAGGAGGACATCTGCATCTAAGCAATGGACAGACTGCTCTACTGCTACTCTTCGATTGATTTTTTGATTGATAAAAGGTACCACAGGATTCCAGAGGATGAGATACTTAGCTCTGCCTAGAAAGTCCCAGGAAGGTTTTGCACAGAGGCTGATGTGAGGGAAGCCATGTCATGAAGGAAGACTGGATAGCTCAAGTGATAGGGAAGAGAGTGGCATGCCAGGCAGAAGGAACAGCCTGTGAGAAGTGAGCTCGCCATGTGTTCAAGGACATTCCAGCCAGTTGGACCTGATGAGGTTAGGGGTGATGACGCTAGAGAAGGTAAATAGAATCAAAAGCAGAGGGTCTTGGTTTTACTGGACACTATTTCCAAAAGTCATTCTCTTGTTTTCTTTAATGTGGTCAACCTCTACTTTTACCTCCACCTTGGCTTGCTTATTTCCTACAGTCTCCACCTTCCCTTCTTGAGAATTATCTTATGGCCAAACCACTCCTCCCTTCCAAGGCTGGGCCTTTCCTAATCCTCTGCCAGCTGCCTGCAGTCACCTTCTCCAGCTGAAGCTCCCTAGCTTTTCCAAATGAAGAACCTTAAAGCCCCAGGAACTGAGGGAATTATTAAGGTCACTGGACTGGTGGATTTTCAGTCCCCCCCACCCCTTAATAGACACAGTAGATGATCTCTTCCTGCAAAACACTTGTCATTGCTGTAGCAGATAAGCCCAAGTCCCATCCTTCTCTTTCCAGCTTAACTAATGATGATGGAAATGCCATTAATTGCAAGTGGCATCATCATGGGATTAAGTGGAGTTGCAGAGATTGGCCCTGCTTAACTCACATGTAGCAGATTGTGACTGAGATTATATGTAATGAGCTTGACCAATATTTGCCGTACTTACACTCCCTGGAACCTCAGCTTGAATATCCTCCATGAGGTAAATCTCATGCTCATAAAGCAATAATTCATTTCTTAGACAGTCCCAAACTCAGACAGTTCTTAAATGGAATTAAAATCTCCTTTCTGTGACCTTAGCTCACTTTCCCCATCCTATGCTTGGTAGCTATATAAAGTGAACATAGGCGTATCTCTACAGTAGGGTTATTTAAATACCTAAATATGATTATTACCAAAACAATTTTCTTTCTCCAGTTTAAACATCACAATGACCTGGTTTCCATTCTTGGAGGGGACTCTATTTTGACAATTTATCTCTTAAAATGTGACACTGAGTTCTAAAACAGTACTGTCACTGTTGGCATGCCAGCAAAGCATACACCTGGGACTATTACTGTTCTTACGCTAGATGAAATATTTCTATTAATGTAATTCATGGTCTCATTAGCTCTGCTGGTAATTTGCCCATTGGACAGAGTTGCAATTTTCATTAAACTCCTAAAATAATTTTATTTGAATTGCCAATGGCTCAGGTGTCTCCAGTCTTCTAATTCAGGCATTTTCAACCTCACTGCAGAAGTTTCATTCACTTCTATTAAGTTCCATCTTATTCATTTTACTGATTGTTTCAAATTGTCAAAATTAATTAGAATATGTGTTTGACATCTAGTATATTAACTTCCAACTTTGTGCCATTACTAACGCAAGTGAGCATGCCTATTTTATTCTAATCCAAATATTTAATCAAAATATCAAATAGATGGAACTAAACACAGAGACTAATAGTGTTACCACCTTCTTTTTCTAAGTTGCATTGATCTTAATTAACATTAGAAAGACTAAATATTTTAACCAGTTCTTAATCCTCTATGTCTATCCCATTTGGCCACTCATATCTAAAATGATATGCACCTCATTTGAAATAAAGATCCAACTAATTTGTGATAAAGCTCCTTCAGAAATATGGATTAAGCTTGCCATTTTAGTTCCATGTACTCTCATTCAGGGGAAAGAAGGTCTTTTAAATTTTTATTAAGAGAAGTAGAAAGAACAGAAGCTATACAATGAAAATGTAACTAAATTATCAAATGTCACATAAGGAAAAATATCCTCAAGTCAAAAGACAAAAAACTAGGAGAAAGCATGGAAAAAATATAAGAAAGGCTAATTTCATTAACATAAAAAAAGAACTAATATAGGTTAGATTTTTTTTTTTTTTTTTTTTTTGAGACAGGGTCTTGCTTTGTGGTTCAGGCTGGCCAGCTCAGCCTCAAACTCACATCACAGCAATCCTCCTTTGCCTCCCGAGTGCTGGGATTACAGGCGTGAGCCACCACGCCCGGCACTGTGGTGTGTGGTACTGATTGCTGCTGGGGTGAGTCTCCATGCCCAGTATGGTATGTGGTTACTGGGGAATCGAACCCGGGCCCTTGCGCTTGTAAGACAGGCGCCGGAACCACTGAGCTAACTCCCCGGCCCTAGATTTTTGTTTTAAATGAATGAACAATTGAAAATAGGCAAGGGTATGAACAGGCGGGCTGTTCGTTAACACAAATAAATATTTGTGTTATTTGTGTTAACACACAAGAAACATTCAACTTTAGTCACATTTAGAGCCATGGAAACCAAAAGACAGATGAGTTGCCACTCTGCATCTGTCAGCCTGGCAAGGATGAGAACATTTGATTAAGGGTAAGTGCAAAGAAACCTCCCCAGATGATTCCTAGCACATTGGCACCACCTCTCCGGAGAGTAACTTGAAATTATTAAATGTTAATATACACAGATTCTTTGATTCAATAAGTTTGCTTTAAGATTTTATTCCACAGGTTATAAAGAAATAGACAAACTGTAGAAGATGGACTGGAACTGTGAGAGTTAATTTTGTGTCAACTTGGATAAGAAATGTCTAGCAGATTAGTTTAGCGCAGTTCAATATGTGTTTGAATGATGGACTTATTGACGATGATGAAGGAATGCCCATTCTGGGTGTAAGTCGCACCAACCAATAAGCTTGTAGCTTGGATGGACTAAAGAGAGAAAGAAGCAAGTCAACCTTCTGCTTCTTGAGAGGAGGTCTAGTCTTCATCATTGCCTTTGAGTGACTTTCTCCGGGCCTCAGGAAACCTTTTGGCTTCCCGATACGCACTTGATGGGACCCTGCAGTGAATTCAGGGCTTTCAACCTTTGACTGGAACCTCTGGATCTCTAGTGCACACAATCCTTCCCAGTTCCTCCAACTCACCCCAATACAAACACCTTCTACAAGCTCGGTTGTTTTCTGTAGGCACCAACAGGACTATGCCACACATGCTGGATGGCTTAAAATAATAGAAATTTACTCCCTCACAGTTTTGGAAGCCAGAAATCCAAAGTCAAGGCACAGCCACGCTCTTCTTTGGCTCTTACCATTTGAGCAATATCCTTCTGGTCTTTGTCTTCATGTGACCTTCTCCTATTGCTGTGCACTCCAATATGACCTCATCCTAACTTACCTGATTACATCTACAAAGACCCTGTTTCCAAACAAGCTCACATTCCAAAGTACTTGGACTACGACTTCAAGACATCTTCTGTAACACAATTACTAACATAATTGTGTTAGTCACATAAACTATTACTGATATATTTTGTTGGAATTACCGTTTCTATTGTCTGTCTCTCCCCATGGACCATAAATTCCACAAGGAGTTTCTCTTTCTGTTGTTGATGAAACCCAAGTGTTTGGAGCCGTACTTGGCAACTGGTAGACATGCAATAATCATCTTCTGAGTGATGCCGGCTATCATCACATGCCTGCACTGTTCCGTCAGATCAGTCCACTCCCTGAGCTCTGACTATCCAACCACTAAGCCTTCTTCAGTTCTCTGCTAAAGAAAACACAGAGCAGCTGTTGAAATATTCTGGTTTCCTAGTTACATTTCTCATTGAAAATATACCCTCGATTCTCAGCCTCCAGCAATTCATCAAAATTACCGTTTGCAGGTGCCTGCCGGTTATAGTTCTAGCAGCTTCCTTGCAGCAAAACAGAGAAAAGCTGTTCTTGTCAAGCTAAGAGCATTGCCACAAAAGCTCCTTTGGCTGACCATTTTTTTTTTTTAAGGTTTTTTGAGACAGGGTCTCGCTTTGTAGTTCAGGCTGGCCCTGAGCTCAGGCTCAAACTCACATCACAGCAATCCTCCTGTCTCTGCCTCCCTAGTGCTGGGATTACAGGCGTGAGCCACCACGCCTGGCACTGTGGTATGTGGTACTGGTTGCTGCTGGTGTGAGTCTCCACGCCCAGTATTGTTATGTGGTTACTGGGGAGTGAACCTGGGCCCTTGCACTTGCAAGACAGGTGCCGGAACCACTGAGCTATATCTCTGGCCCTAGCTGACCACTTTCTATAATATGAAGGAGGCATCCTGTGACCCTCAATGGTTTTATCTGGCCTCCATTTATTGGGGAGATGAAGAGTCTGGCTCCTCTTGACCTAAGCTATGGGCTTGGTGATGAGCTCCTTGTACAGACAGCACTAGTAAGTCTCTGTCCTACCCTAGACCAGACTTCTATTCACCACCTCCTTCTCTGGACTTGGAGCATGGTAGACTTGGATCCTCAACCTTACTCAGAGTTTTATTTTCTGTCCTGCTTCTGATGCAGTGAAATACTTACTTTGTATTTAAAGTCAGGTAATTTGGGTGTTTCCTCTTTTATATTTTATTTTTTAAAAAAGAATAAGATATTTTTCTTATTTAGTAAAAACCAACTAGATATTTTAATATTTTATCTATTATTTTTACAAATTGAGTATCCTTACTCTGAAAATCCAGAATACTCCTACGTCCTAAACTTGAGTGCCAGTGTGGTTCTATAAGTCACACTTTCTGATGGCTCAGTGTATCCAGGCTTTGTTTTATGCACAGAACTATGAGAAATCTCTCATAAAGTTACTTTCAGGGCATGTATATAAGATGTGTGTGAAACAATAAATGATCTTCATGTTTACAGTTCAGCTTGGCCAAAATGCCAAAAAGCAGTGAATCTCCTACTTTGACTTGGGTCCCATTCCCAAGATATCTTATTATGTGTAGGCAAATATTTCTAAAGACTTCTGGGTTAGGAATACTTCTGATGTAAATGACTGGAGCAAAGAGAAAACAATTATGATCACCTTGGGTCATCTTTAAGAGTTCTCATTTGCTTAAAACTGATGAACATTACACATTATAATAAAATATACTAAGCAAGGAAATAAAAATGAGTACATAAATATCCAAGAGGCTAGTATCTTAGTATATACTTGGTAATGGAAAAAAGTAAGAATTTCAATAAATGTTAGGTCTATTTAACTATGAAGTTTCAAGGGGAATTTTCCTTAAAATATGAAAATTAATCTATGTGATAACTTCAGAGATCTTCTGTTAATTAAAATTTAATATAACTATAAAAGAACATAAAAGTTATTCTGGCTATTTTGGTTTATGACTCAGCTTATTATGACTTCGGTTTGTATGAGTAAATCCTGGGTGAGCCAAAAATGCAAAGTTGAAGGCTTGACCTTGAACCCATGCTATACCAAGGGCCTAAATGGGGGAAGGAGGGCAATGGAAACACAGAGAAATACACAGGTGACCTTGGAGCCCCTGGGGTATCTGAAGGGGTAGGACAGGGTGGTGGTGGTCATGTTTTAGGATGAGCAACCCAGCTGTTGTGCAGGAGACCTGAGAATGAGAGATAACCGTGGAGGTTAAGATATCTTTATCTCAGGAATGACAAGATCCAGTGACAGTGCAAATGAAAAAAATTAAGACAAAAATTAATACCAAAAATTGCAAGAAGGTATCTTATAGATGGAACTGGGCATAAAGATAAGAGGAAAGTAGGAAAGGGAGACATTGTCTTAAATGAGTTAAAATGAGCTATCCACGGCTCATATTCAAGCTGCGGCTGCTGCCTTCTTTCCTACACTGCTCTCTGACTCCCCCTGAAGCTGTTGCAACCTTGCCAGTATTACATAAGGATTTATGCCCAGGCTTTGTCTGAAAGGAGCAGAGTTGACAAGTTGTTCTGTATTTTGTTCTTCAGAGGTCTCAAGTTCACAGAAGCTCCAGAGTTCCAGTTGATCAGTTTAAACCAGGGGCAAGTATCTATGTCTCCACAGTAGTTTGAAGGCTGCAAACACCACATCTTCTCCTATACCACTAGTTGGCTGCTATCTGCCAGTTCCATCTCTGGAGATTCTGGGAACTCAAATGACACAGAAGAAAGCTGGGATGAGATTGTGATGGATTGTTAAGTTCTTTTGGCTTCCTACTGTGTATGCCTTGATTTAAAAATCAGAATTTTCTTGAAAGCAGTAAGTTATCAGATCATTTGGACAGTCTCTGAAAGTCAAAGTAAGCCATAATTTTAGGTCCTAAGGTTTTATGACATAAACATAAGAGTCTGCCAACACACACCTTCTTGCTATGCACAAAAATTGATTTTCAGTGGTTGCAATTTACACAATAAAGAAAACTTTTGTTTTCAGTCTACTGATAAGAGACAATATATGCAGCCTCCTTATTGATTAACTCTTCTGCTTTCTTAGATTCACTTCTTTAGAGAATCATTAAACATTAAGAGAAAATGGTTTGTTCCCATTGATTACATGTTGTGCGCATCTGACTGCTTTAGTTTTTATATTAAAGTTATTAATTATGCTATTAATGTAATTTGCAGAACTAATAAATCACCTGCTATCTGTCTGTTGGTTATGTTTTTTAAAAATAAATAAAAATAGTATTAGAAGAAATATGTCTGTGATGACAACAGAGGAAAAGGCCAATGATTCACTTTATATATCACCAAAAGGAAAAGCAAAATTCCTCTGAGGGTGATTGCTAGAAAGCTGGCCTTCTCAAAACATCCATCTTTGTAAGGAGAAATTCTTAGAATCATTGCTAATTGCAAGCATTTCGGGAAGGTGACTTCCCACTGTTCATTGAAATTCCCTTCTTGCTTTCATTCATTACTTAAACTTACTAAGGTATGCAGAGCATGGTGAAGACAGTCTTGATTTGGGTCTTTCCTGAGTCTCCCTTGAACTCTGTTCATGCTGACTGGGGATTCTGTGTGCTTATCCAATTCCAGCAATGCTTCTCTCTTTGCACTGACTGTCAGAAATTAATTACAATAAGCAGGTAGGTAAATCTGCTCTGTAGTCTGGTTCTGGATGACTGCAGAACTTTATTCTGTGAAGGAATTCTCTGGGTAGTGGAACTAAGTGATCCCTTGGAATTTTCTAGAAAATGCATGATTTCAATAAATAGTTCCTCTTTCCCCATGATTCTAAGGGATTTACCTACCACTCTTGCCAGTTCTTTGGGAGTGTAGGTCTGATTATAATATTCTTCTGATATTTAGCAGGTGTCTAAAATAGAAAGAAGTTTGCTTTTTACAGTGAGAGCAAAAACAGCTGCTGGTTTAGCTTTATGGGTGTCCATCCGATCTGTGCGTTCACCCCAGGCCCTCCATTTAGAAAGCCCAGGGCTTGGTTGTTGCTCTGCTTTGCTGTCTTAAAACTCTTGGTAATTTTGGAATCAAAGGCTCAGCACTTCACATGTTGTTCTGGGTTCCACAAAGTATGTAGAATGTTACAAATCATATGTGAAGCATATCTAAAGCACAAAGCAAAGTTTAAATGTGGAATAGCTGCTTCTCCAAGGTGTGGATTTCTTTTACTTCTTTTCCTTTTCTTTTTTCAATAATGGAGAAATGCTGAAACAGCACTTTTATGATTTTTCAGAGTGAGATCAGGCTAAATTCCAATATTTAACTTTGCTGATACTGGATAGAAAATTCCCAGTATAAAGGCAGACTCTATCCAAGGTAAGTGAATGTGAATTTTTTAACTTTTCCATTAAGCAGTATATTCAGTTTCATTGTGTTACTATTGAGTATTTAACCAGCATTAAACAGTAAAATTGCTTTTGGGTTCATGTCTCTTGAGAACATATGCTAGGCGAATCTATCCTCCTTTTTGATAATGTAAAATCAATGAGTTATCTGTCAATTATGTGGGCAAGATGGGAAGGACTTGATAAATTCTGCTGGGGAGATGGAACATCTACTCTCTTGTTTTATTTACTATTCTGGAAATCTTGAGTCTGGTCTGGAAATTCCAGAGCAATCTGGATCTTTATAGACACTTTCTGAAAGAGACCATTTCCTTTCTGTGGTAGCTGAAGGGCTGACAGGTTGTTGAAAAGTTCTTTAAAAAATCAGAAAAGTCCTAAGCAGAATTTGATATAATTTGGCATTGCATTTCTCCGCTGAACTAGTTAATTTAATAGAGATTGTGCAAAATAATAGTGCAAGTGTATTTGTACTTAATATGTTTATACATTCTGGCTTCCAAAATAGGCATATGAAGTTATGCCTAAATTAGGTGTCTTTGAGGCAATATTTGGTGAATTCATAATATCAGAATATAGTTTGTATCTCAAAATAGTTAAATTCTTTTAAAACATTGTTTGATTTTTATTTCTGAGAGCTCATTTGGTTTTATTTTTAACAAGTACATTATACTGACATTTTATTGCACTTAGACAAAAATATAATCATGGAATTTTTTGTCCATTTTGGAAGTGGTTTTTTAAAGTTTTTAATTAATTTTGGTGATTTATTTGGAAGGCTTAAATTTTCTAGAAAACACTATCCTGTCTTCAAACTACTGACTGGAAGGAATGATCTTTGTGGATTATTTCCTTCCATTGGAAAGTAGATTTGCAATAAAACTTGCCTTTGTAGAGTGGTTGAGAACATTAAATGAAATCATCTCTTCACCATTTTGTCCCTTCCCAACTTGTCATTTCTTGTTTGTGTCATTAACAAGCTGCCACAATGGCCTGTGGAATCGCAGAGTGTCCTCGTTAGAAAGAATTGTTAAATGTAAACCCTTCATGATGGGCTGCAACTAAACAATGCTGTAGACAGTTAGGGTCTCGAAAGTGGTCATTTCTTTAGCTATCCCTGAATCTGAGATGAACTTGGGGTCCAGATTTCTGATCTGACCCATTCTGAACCCTCATGTAATATTGAGTGTCTCTAACTTGTTGACTGTAGTGACTCAATGGTGATCGCAAGCAGGGGCTGGAAAGTCTTTTCTGGAAAGAGACAGGCCATAAATATTTTAGACTTTACAAGCTATGTGGTGTCTCACTGCTCAGTTCCACCAGAAAACAAGAAAGCAGCCCTAGAGAATCTGTTCGTGAGTAAGAGGTTCCTGTTCCAATAAAACTTCCTGGACAATTAATAACACTTAGATGTTATATAAACAGGCATGTTCGTTTACATGTCACAAAGCAGTATGTGTCTTTCAACTGCTTTCTTAACCCCTTAACGATGTAAAGGTGGCTCTAGACTCACGGACCACACAAAAACAGACAGCTGGCTGGGTTTGGCCCATACATGTGATTTATTGACCCGTGACCTAATGCTAACTGGGGCGATGGATCAAATGGAGCCTGCTATCCCTGTCTAAAACACAGATGCTGAAGCTATGCAGCCTGAGCTGGAAGCTTCACTGTTATCAGCCGTGTGATCTCAGGCAAGTTTCCTTATCTGAAGAAAATGGGAATGTTAACAAGCCACTTCCACACGGCTGTGATGATTGAAGGAACTAAGGTAGTTGACACGCTTGGCACCCAGCAGACACTAGGGACATGTTGGCTGTGTCTGTTGTTCCTGATGTTAACACAGCTGAAAACTTTGGTTTATTTCAAAACATACTGAAACTAGACCTACTCATAGATGACATCTGGTGACTTGACAGGATGCACCGGTCTTCTGCCAGGGACTCTTGTTCATACAGCTAGCCAGACAGGCTATGCTCGTGCTTCTCCAGGTGCATTCTGATTTTCAGATTCCCAAAGAAAGCCACAAGATTGTAAAGTAAAAAATGTATAAATACATCTGTGATAGAGTTGGCCAGTTTTGAGATTTAAAAATGACAATAAAAAGCACCAAAGACTATTGCCTTATGAGGAAGAGATAATGACACTAACTTATACTAATACAAAATTTTAATGTTAACTTTAGTTTTCTAAAAATAAACTTGATATTTTTATCTTAGATATCTCACTTTAGCAAATATTAATAAAGTCTCACCTATGTACTATTAAAAATAAACAGGCATTTTTAGAGCTGGTTGGTAAAATAAGAGTTTATTGTTCTCACTGGGTTTTGTCAATTCTTCTAGAATAGTTACATACTCAGGGAAATCACCATATTTCCTTTTGTGTAGACAAAGGGTCCATGGCATCCCCCTCCAGCAGTGTGTCTTCTTGTGTCTTGGCTTTCTTCCTTACTGAGATCCCATCCTTAGGTAAAACAGGAAAGAACACGGGAGTAACGAGGAAGTCACAGCACACGGCCAGCATAGCCAGACCCAAGGGCCCGAGCCGCGCACTGCTCCCTGGGCTGTGGTTCGCTGGCCCGTGACAAGGTGACAGATGCTGCAGGCTACATGACATTTCCGGTCTTATATGCACATGGCTTGGTGCTCAAGGTGGCCTTCCAGAACACAGCCAGAGATATGGCAGGGCTCTGGAGCAACATGGGTTTTGCTCCTGTTATTCCCCTTCCATCAAGAATATCATCTCACCTGTTACCATCTGGCAACAGCACAAATCCTAACGCCCTGGGCGTGACACCTTGTGATAGCCAGTGAGATGCTACAGTCCTAAGATGGAGTTGAAACACTGACAAATGAGGTGATTTCAGAACCAGCCCTCCAGCCCTGTGCCTTCTCAAACACCCCAAACAGCATCAGACACAGCAGACTGTTTTGCTTTCAAATGCCCATGCAATGAGAAGCTGTTTTAACTACTTATTATTCTTTATGAAAAGGAAAATGCATTCAGTGTATATAAACAATGCTAAATTAACATGTTATACTAACAATTATGCTTTCAATAAGAGAACCCTAAATCCCAAACAAGCCTTAGAGTCAGCTATTTACGTTGCGTAATTCCAAGTGGCAAAATTTTTAATGATGAATAGGCAACAAGTTGAAGAAATAATGTCACAGTTGATCAACAACATATAATTCACCCATAAATACATTTATACCCAAGTGTGCTTTCTTCGTTCATAAACATTTTAGCCAAAAACAACAAACCAACAGTAATCGTCCTCCTCATTCAACATAATGAGGCTTTAAAAATACATGTTCGTAAATTAAACCCTAATAATTTTATTTTGGCATTTTAATAAGGAGAAACACATCTTGAAGGCCGGTAGTGATGGTGCAAATTCAGCATAAGAAAACAAAGGAGCAGGAATGATATTGTAGGAGCCTGATTTAAAACTTATGGTCTTGGGTTTCATGGCATCAGAACAGGTAGTTTAATTTCCTGAATGGTTAGGAAAATCGGTCCTTCCATTAAATATGTTTTCTGAGTGTCAAAACACGAGGTTATGAGATGAGATTTTATTAATGTGGGCACCATTTCAGAGTCATATTAAACTTCTCCTATTACCTATAAGGTTTGTTCAAGATGAAAAAAAATATTAAAAGAGAATTATAGCAATCACATAGGTACTTTAACAGACTAACTGTAATATGCAGATAATTGAGGAAACATTATTTTGTCTTTTCTAAATTGTGTGGGTAACTACCTTAATTATCTACCTCGAGGTGTCAGAGTGGCGCCTGTCTTGAGGTGACTGTAAATTGTGGGTCTTAGGCGCTGTAACTCCAGGGCACTGACGTGGGCACTAGGGAGTGTATGAAACCAGGGCCAGAATTTATGGAAACAAGGATCGCTTTCCTTGCTGGCTTCCTGACCCAGGATCATCACGTCCACACTTTCTGGGAGAAAGGAAGCGTGGAGATTGCTCCAAAGGTGGTGAACGGATTGCTTTCTCAAATACAAAGCATTCTCTTACCCTGAATGTCCAGTTGTTCTGCCATCTCTGAGTTCAGTATTGAACATGGGCGGCGACGTGTTGCCTAAAATCGTTTGTCAGAACTACCCTATGTGAACTATCATTACTAGTCGGGTGGGGAGTTGTGCAGACGTCAACTGTCTAGATATTGTTAAACCACTGGACTGACTGACTCATCCATTAATTTTTTGACCCAACTGACCTTACTTTGGGCAATGTGTGGGCCTAATTCCCTGCTGACACAGGTACTGAGAGAAAAGGGAAGTCTTGAGCACAGGTGAGGGTGAGCTTAGCTTCTGTTCTTCAAAGAGCTTGGGCTGCCCATACTGTTTTTCACCCATCTTTTGCAGCAGAGAAGTGCAGCACTCACACAAAAGAAAAGAGGAGCAGAGGCAAACCGGTTCCTGTCATCTCTGTTGACTTTTCACTTAGTAGACTTCTTTGTGGATTAAAAAACTTTTTTTCTGCCTCTTGTAAAGCAGTGCTCACTGGAGCTTGGCCAATAGATGGTATCAGCCTTCCCGAGTCTATGCTATGGGCGGCCTATGGAAGCATATCTGTCCAAGGCATTCATGCAAATTATTACTTATTCCCCTATATGCTCATAAATTAATAGCTTCTCTGTGGATGAAAAACAGAAATTAGACAACCATTAAGGTTGAACAATGTTTAAAGAATATTAAATATTAATATATGAAATGAAAAAGTATTGCAAGTGATATCAGCCGATATGCCAAAAGCATAACAAGCCAAAACTAAGAATGCAAATAATAAAAACATGTTTTCAGCTAGATAGTCTGGATGGTTTAGTATTCAAATTAAAGTTGATCTTTTTCCCTTTCAGTAAAAACAAAACAAAGTATTTACTGCAGTTGTCATATTAAATGAAGGTTTATATTCCAAGTCAAAACAAAAAACCAATTTTAAGGTGAATACATTAATGAGGTCTGGGCTATTTTGGTCACTGCACTTGCAAGATGAATTTTCTTTGCAATATTGAAAGTGCACACTGTGGATATTTAGAAGAGGCAGTTTTTATCAGTCTGTGATTTTCTTCTTTAACCTGAGCATGTTCATAAATAATTACCAGGTTGGCAAATGCATCCCAATGACTTTGCCAGATGCTATAAAACCAGAACAGAAATAGACTGAGGATGCCTCTGAGTGGGAAGTTAGAATGAACTGCTGTTCTGTGGGTGAGTGGGCCTGGTCACCAGCCTTTGGCAAAGGTAAATTGAGAAGAAAGTTTCACAACCAGATGCCTAGCCTTATGATCTATGGTGCTATCTATATTATTAGGAGTGTTGATCCTGCCCAAACAACAAGCTCAGCAGAGCTCAGCTCTGATTTTGTTCCCACTGTGCAGGATTGTGTGGTCATTTATAAGGGGTCTCTTTGACCTCATCTATAAACTTAACAGACATTATAGAAGCGCTGGATTTGGTTGCTAAAACAAGACAACTTCAAACAAGCATGGCAATAAGTTCACTTAGTAGATATTTTATTGAGCATTTACTTAAACACAAGTACTCATGGTAGACCTAGAAGGTATGGACTAGTTAATCAAGACATGAGAGCATATATGTGTATCATTTAAGCCTGATATCAAGCCATTGCATCTTCCCCTTGACCTTGTGAAAGTAGATAATGCAAATGATCCTTTTTTCATTGATGACAAAACTGCAGTACAAAGAGGTTAAACTTGTCCAAGGTGACTTAGCTAGTTAGTAGTAGGACTGGGACACGAACCCAGATGAGCTCCTGAGTCCATACTCACCACTCTATGAGACTTACTCTAGAGTGTATTCTTCTCTCAGGACCTCATGCCTCAGGGAGAAAAATATGGAGTGTGATAAAAGCATTGTGACCACTGCTGAGAGATCTTTAACCCGCCTTGGTGTGGATGTGAGTATGTGTGTTCAGCTGAGCTGAGAAGAGGAGACAGGTCATGAACAGCAAGTGAGGCCTCTGCAAGGTACATCCCTGAGCGTGGACAGAAGGTGCAGGAAGGGTGTACTAGCCCGAGACAGTGACAGCTAAGGCTCAGGAAGGCACAGGGCAATGCCACTGTAGTCACAGTAGGGGAGATGACAGATGAGGATGGCAGTGTGAGTGGGCTTATCTGAGGCTCTGCAGGTCAGGCTGAGGAGACAGGCTGGGACAATAAGGGTGGAGTCAGGATGGGCATATCAAGCAGATGGCTCTGAGGGCAGGCAGGGTGGGTGGAGCACAGGAGGGCATGAGGGGCAGCTACAGAAGTTCTTGAAGGTTCCTGAGTACCATAGGAGGTATTTGTAAAGACAGATACCCGTGCTGTTCAAACTATAATATGCATGAGATTTGCCTGGGGTGCTTGTTAATGTGCAGATTCAGGGGTCAGGTGTGGCCCCCAGGACTGTGCGTTTCTAACAGGCAGGTTCTGAGCAGTGAGGCTATGAGGTGAGAAAGAGCCTTCTGTTCCCTAAGGAACTTGGGAGATAGCTTCCTGGGACTGCCCCCGGATGGATGCTGGCCCGTCTGCCTCTGACTACAAGGAAGCTGACCAGCTCTGCGGCTTCCTCCCTCCTGAAAAACCACAAAGGGCTCCCCTAGGGATTTTGTTTCCTGTCTGCCAAGACCTGCTTCCAGCCTCTTCCCTCATTTTCTAGGAGAGTGGGGATGGAGCAGGTAAGGAAGTCAATGTGGAAGAGAGAAAATGCAAAGCTGTTGTGCCCAGGTCCCCTTGACGTTTCTTATATATTTGATCATCAAGTCCTCCTTTCACCAAATTGCTTCAATTCACATATAAAGTTATGAAAATTCAAGTGAATAAAAATTACCTTCTTTTTGAAAGATATAGCACTACTTTAGGCACATTGAGGCATGACCAGAGGGATCATAGGAGATCCGGAAAACTCTACCCTACAGTGAGCTTGAACCTCCTTGCAAAGGTTTTTGGGAAATGTACTTTTGGGTTTCGCAGATGCCTGGGGAGAATCCCATTGCCACAGAGTCTTTGGGGCACAGCTGTGCCTGCTGTGGAAACATGATGTCTTTGAACAACACCTGCTTAGAGAGAGACCCAGAGACCTTGTTTGCACAATGGGGAGGTCACATTAATTATGCCAGATGTTGCCTCTTCATCCATCCCCAGGAACGTTGTGGGTGTGGTTGAAACTGATTTCAGTAATCTCTGGCCAAAGAGCTAGCCAGAAGCCAAGGAAAACAAGGAAAATATCCTAACTGAGGATCTTTGTAAGAGGTGGAATGTGGTGGCAGCTCAAACAGGGAAGCCTAAAAATGCCATGAAATTATTACCCTGACATTTAACTCCAAGGAGGAAGATATTTTCACACATGTACAGGCCACAGCTTTTCTTTCCATGCTGCCAATTCCTTATTTCCCTATCCTGGGGCATACGGAAAGGCCTGCTAAGGATAACTTCTGGCTATTCTTCAATGACTTATTTTCCTAATAACTGAAGGAATCATGAACAGAAAATTTATATTATAAATGTATTTTTCTATTAAGCAAGGACCAAATAAGTGTTATAGACTCTTTGGGGGAAATATTCAAGTATGGAAAGAGCATCAACTCTTAAATTTTATTTTTATTTCTAGGAACTTTTCTACTCTTTTTCTCTGGCATTGTGGGAATGTGTGAACTTTCCGGGGAATAAAAAGAAGAATTTGTCGCCTAAAGGTGGGGAGCTGATTTGGGGCAATTCACTCTGGACTTTCCCACTAGGAATTTATATGGCGCCCATCAGGTAATGTATGCTTTCAAGCAACTGTGGGCCGGAAGCTATGAAGGGAGAGAGAAAAAACAGAATCAGGAAAGTATCTGAAGGCACTGAGGCTGTGGACAATATATGGCAGTAAAATGTAATCAGTCAATTAAGAAGAAAAATTAATAAAACTGAGCAGTAAGTAGATTTCATTCATAGTCCATGAGAAACCCCACAAAGCAAATAGCGCCTTCCTGTTTTCAACATTCTCTAAAATATTTAGATTTTCTTTCCCTGGGCAACACACTATTTTGTAACTATTCTTTTGCATTGTTTGTCTATTTATTGAGGCAGGATCTCCTTTTGTAGTTCAGGCTGGCCCTAAACTCACTGTGCAGCTCAGGCTGATCTCAAACTCATGTCAATCCTCCTACCTCTGCCTCCTGAGTGCTGGGATTACAGGGATGAGCCACCAAGCCTGGTCCTGCATTGTGTACTTAGAGAAAGCTTCAGAAAATAAAATTATATACCTATTTGGATTGGCATAGCCTAACTGGTAAGCATTCAAGCTTATCGAGTAGAGGTATAGACTAGCTCAGCCCAAGTGTGTGTTTGTGGATTTACTAATTACTCTGTCAGACTCCATATTTAATTCTACCCCAGAGGAAAAATCTGGTAACCTTGACTGGATGTCTCCATACTGAAAACTCCATATTTGTTTCTTCATTTGTTTAAGTCAGTATAACATGGGTTCCTACAGCTTCTTACAAAATTTCTACAGTCATCAGAAAAACTAAAGATTCCTGGACTTAATTTGAGTCATGGAGAGCTAAAATCCCATCAGCCTGGCTCCCCTATATAACTATGAACAAGCTAATAATTTACTTTTCTTACAGACTCCCTTGATTCTTCTACTCAACAAATATTAATTGACCACCAGATAGTATCCTTTAGGCTACATATTGCATAGCAGTCAGAAGCTTGGTAAGTTGTTCTAACAACACAACTTAACCCAAAGGGGGGAAAAAAGAGAGAAGAGAAACAGAACATTCCTTTGAAGAAAGCAAAATGTGGGACTAAGATCCGGCTCCTGGGAAGTGTATGGTGTGCCAAGTTCTGCTTGGAGGAGATACCTGCCAAAATGCCAGGAAGGAAGGCTAGTCTTGGAGAAGCTGGCCCCTGGGCAACTGCGAAGGAAGCCCCTGTCCCCACTTCAGGAAGTTCTGCAGCAAGGAAGGTGCTTCACAGTACTCAGCATGGACACAAGGGCTGTGGACTTTCTATCCAGCATTAGCAGCTCATTGGCCATAAACGTCTCATGGGAAAGACACATTCCAGTTATGCTGTCCTTTGACTCCACCATTTTAGGCATCCTGTCACATTTGACACATTTCATGGCCAGAAATTCAGATAGTGGTTGTGGGTGATGCATCAAATCTCCATGGTATGGAGGGATCATTTGAGCTGGCTGCTTGACGGCTGGTCCAGAAGATACAGTGTGGTTCTCTGCCATGGGTGGCCTGTTGGCAGGCCTGTCTGGAAGGCTAAGCTCGCATGCAGCTCTCAGCAGAATCATCTGCATATGACTTCTCCAGCATGGCAGTCTCATAGCAGTTGAACTGCTTCTCTTTCTTTTTTCTTTTTCTTTTTGTGGTGCTGGGGATTGAACTCAGGACCTTGAGCTTTCCAGGTAGATGCTGCATCACTGAGCTACATGTCTAGCCTATAGCTGGGCTTCTTTCACGGTAGCCCAGGATTCTCAGAAAATCTTCCAAATGACAACAGAATTTATCTCTTGTGTTTTGGGTTCCAAAACTGGAGCATAATGACACTTGAGGAATTTATTGACAAAGGCAATTACAGAATCTTTCCAGAGCTCAAGGTGGACTTAAAGACATGACTCATGTGAAGAGTAACAAAGAATTCATTGTTAGGGGCAGAGGATTTTGCTCAGTGGTTCCAGCACCTGTCTTGAAAGCACAAGGTCCTGAGTTTGATCCTTGTTACCACATACCTCAGTGCCAGGCGTGGTGGCTCACACCTATAATTCCAGCACTTGAAAGGCAGAAGCAGAAGGATTGCTGTGAGTTCAAGGGCAGCCTGGGCTACATAGTGAGACTCTCTGTCTCGAAAAAAAAAAATTGTTGCCGTCTTTAATTCTATCACAGCATGAATTTGGCAAGGGGATTCCCTTCTTCTGGGAAATACAATACATGGTGAGTGAGGAATGGTGTTGTAAGGCATCTGCAACTGGTCCTTCCATCAGCTGGAGGCTGTGGGAATGTGTGTGTCCATTCTGCAAAACACACCTGACATTGCTCCATCGCATCCATGTGGGGGCAATGATACGTGCACTCCAGAATGAGCTTGTCAGGTCAAAGCTACTTTCCTGTTTATGATTGCAAAGCTGAGTAAGCCATGAAGTCCCTGCCCTCAGAAAACTTTCCACCTACCAACATAGCTACAGTCGCCCTGCAGGGGTTCTTGACGCCATTTAAAGCTGCTCAGACCTTGTAGGGAGTCACTGAGGATTTTAGGTCATGGGAGTACTATGGCCTCTCCAGGAAGGAGCCGTTTCTAAGCCAGAGCTATGGTTCCAGGAAGGATGGTGTGGTTTATTAGGGTGCCATAGCTCTCCTGGGAAGATCCCCAGCTATAGTTTGAGCTTAATCACAGAGCTGGACTTGCAGCAGTGCCAAAGGAAGTAGGTTCATATGACTCTTGCAGGCTCTAGAGCTCATCTTAAGTTATCAAAGTCGTGCGTTGTCTGACAGATACCCAATAAAGAGAGTCGCCTCTCAGGGACCAATGGAAACACAGATACAAAGTAACAGACAAGAAGGACCCCACTTGTTTGTCTGTGCTGTTTTACACACAGCCAAAGCAGCCCAGCGAGCTCCAATGATCACTTTTCCTTTTGTCCCATTTGAATCAGTATTGGTCACAAAAGGCTGCTCCCAAAACAGCAGTGATTATCATTTACTGCATCTTTTCTGGAACCTGGAGGGAAATTAGGTCAGGGAGCAGCCTGGAGAAGACAAGCAGGGACGGGGAAGCTACTAGAGGAGGCAACAGCTTTAAGTATCTGTCGCTTCTGGCTCTGAGCTGGGCTGACCTTGGACCTTCTGGGGAAGCTGAGTTTGCTGTCTTGAATATAGAACAAAATGGTGCGGTGGTGAAGGAGGGGAGCCCAGCCAGGGTCCCCTCCCAAGCTGAGGAGACTTCCCAAGCTTCTCCAGGGAGCCCCAGAAACGCCTGCTCATGACATGGTGGCTGCCAAGCGCTCTCAGCTGGACAGTGTGTCCAGGCTTCAGCTTTAGCTCACAGGACTTCGAAACATGGAGCTCCTGGCTTCCCTGGGGCGTCAGCGTGCAGCCTCTCCGAGCTTTGCACATACCCTCTCTCTGCAACTCCCCAGATGTCCTTCCACCTCGCCCGAGGTCATACCCCTGTATTCTGGTAACAAAAGGCGAAATTATTGAAATGAGAAAGATATGTATTCACGAATGGAAGAAATACTGTTCTGATAGCAGGTCTGATATCAGTCATTACTTGTAAGAATAGTTTTTGATTTTTGAAAAAGCTCTACACCTGCATTTCTGTTATAGTGGCTACAAGCTGCATGTGTCTATTTACATATATATTAAAGTAAATAAATATACGTCCTCAATCATACTAGCCAGTTTCAAGCGCCCAGTGCTGACACTTGGCTACAGGCTACTGTGTTGAACAATGTAAAACTTGGTGCATATTTAACAGTGAAATGTAACAAAACAATTAAGAAGTGATGAGTTTTGAGTATTTGTTACCTTTGTTTTTGCTGTAGTATTTAATGTTAAGTTTGTACAGTTTAATTTTATGAGGTGAGAATGCTTAACACTCAGCGGAAAAAAATCCTAGAAATGTTAATAATCATCTCTAAAGAGACAGTAAAATCAGCTCCAGTGTGTCACCGGAATATTTCCATCACCTAAGTTCAGGTAGACAGAGTTAACCCAAACAGTGCCCCAGCTCACTAGTGTGGCAACAGAAACATCCAGAATGAAAACAAAACACCCCCGTGTCTGAACTGGCAGAAAACTAAACCAAACCAAACAAAAACAACTTAAGGATTCTAATTTCTCCATCCAGCCTCCCCTTTCTCGTACTTAAACCACATCCCTTGCTATTTCTTTGCAGAAGAAAATGCGAACTTGATTGTTTTAGAGCACATCCTCGTGCACTCAAATGCAGGGACAAATTGTCCTCCATCCTCTGGCGCACTCCATAAGCCACTTCTTCCTTCATCCCCTCTCTTCCTCTGACTGGAAGTCTTTTATTTTTCTAATGCCATCATCACAGTAAAGCCTGAGGCCCGTGATTATCCAAGTCACCTTCCAATTCACCGGCATCCCTGGTGTTCTGCATAGAACTCAGGAAAGTGCTGCAGGCTGAAAGCGCAGCAGAAACTTATAATGTTCGTCTAGTTCCCCAGGCACTCTGCGTTGATTGTGGCCTGGGATTGCTTTGCCTTCTCCAGATACCAGGGCTTTTTATTTCTTTGGGTCAGAGAATTCAGAGCAGGGTTTGTTTTAGAATAGAATAAGCACACAGAAGATTCTTTCTTGTCAGCAAACATGAGACAGAAACTTCTTTTCTTTCCTCCAAGAAGATTATGCTCAAAAGAATTATTTGTAGGAGGTGATGCCAGTGATTTTTGTTTTCAGTTTGGTCCAAACTAGCAAACACTTTGGTGCTAAAGATGAGTATCTGCAGGGAGAAGGGACAGAGTGGGACCTGCTGTTCTAGGCAAAACTCAGGGGGAAATTCCACAGAGCTTTGGCCAGACTGAGGTCATCAGCCCACGCTTACAGTCCGATTCAACTAGTCCTGTGCTATGTCTTTGAATTGTGGTTAAATACACATAACATAAAACTTGCCACCTTGTACACTTCTAAGTTACAGCTCGGTGCCATTCTGTATATCCATATTGTTGTACAACCACCACTACTATCCAAACCCAGAACTCTCTTTATCTTGCAAAACTGAAACTCTATACCTATTAAAAATATCTCCTCGCTCTCCACTCCTCTCAACCCTGGGAGTTGCTATTCTGTTTTCTGGCTCTAGGGGTTTGATTACCTCATTTCTATGAAATCATACAGTACTTATCCGTGTGTGACAGGCTGACTTCACTCAGCAGAATGTCCTCAAGTTTCACTCATGTTATTGCATGTGTCAGAATTTTCTTCTTTTTTGCCATACTAGAGACTGAGCCCAGAGCCTTGTGTACACTAAACCCTATCTTGTGCTCCTTCTTCATCCTAGAATTTCCTCCCCTTTAAAGGCCGAGAAAGATTCCACTCTATGGATGCACCACATTTTGTTTATCTATTCAGTCACTGATAGATACTTGAATAGCTTTCCTTTTTGGTTATGGTGAATAATGCTGGCCTGTCTGTGGATGTGCAAATCTCCATCTGAGTCCTAGTTTTCAACATGTGTGTGTGTGTGTGTGTGTGTGTACACCCCAAAGAGGGTTACTGGCTTCGATAGTAATTCTATTTCTTGGTTTGTGAGGTACCACAGTGCTGTCAGTCATAGTAATAATACCATTTTACGTTTCCACCAAGAAGGGCTATAGTCACTCCACATCCTTACCACTGTTCATTATTATCAGGACTAGTATTGTATAGAAGCATCCTAGTGATTGTAAAATGGTATCTCATGGTGGATTTGAGGCATCAGTATTTTTTAAAATCTCTGTAGCCGATTCCAGTGTGCAAGTAAAGTGAGAGCCGGGACTGGGAGGAAGCTATGAGTGCAGTAGGTAAAGACTTCCGGTTTGATGTGGCAGATTAATTCATCCTCCAGAGAAGCCAGAGGAGGAGGCTTTGACTTCAGACCTAGAAAGTTCTATGGGAGTTTTGGGTGAATCACTTGACTGCCAATACTGGTCTCCCTGTTTGTCAGAGGAGATGACAAAACCTTCTCTGACAGCAGTTATAATTCTTTCATGTCACTCAATGGTTGTGTGGAGTTGAAATGTTTAGAGATGTGGAATGTTTTATCTTATTTCTCTACAACAAAAAGATAAGGAAACTGAGACCTGTGCTAAATAGGGGTTCTTCAGAAAATTCCACCTGCAAAATTCAGCCTCGGAGATAGGCTGTTCGTGTCATCCTGTCCTCGTGGGGTGGAGGGCGGGATCAGGCACTCTGCTGTGAGGTACGTGTGTTACACGTGGAGTGGGTGGTATAGTTTGATTTGAAGATGGACTATGCCAGGCATTACAGTGTGATGTGCCTGCTCAACTTCAGTAAGATCTGCCTCACTGATTAGTAAGCTCTCAGTGTGTCTAGATGGCTCTATATGCTGCGAACTGAGGAGGGAAAACTCAACCCAGCTATGGGTGGTACCAACCAGTGGGCCTGTCAGCCCGATAGAATAAAAGGTGAAAGGGAGAGGAAGCCCTCTGTGTCTTCTTCCCAGGAGCTCTGGTCTTTGCCGTCGCCTGTGGATATTGTCTTCAGTTCCTTCAGCCTTCCACATGGACTCCCCAGCCTTCCAGGGCAGGCGAGTTAGTTTCTGACATGGATTCATGCTGGACTCTGCTGTGAGGTCTAGACTTTTGACCTTCAGCTGGACCCGCTGGCTCTGCAGCACCCAGATGGGCACTTTGTATTTTCCAACCTGATTCTGCAGGCATCTGTCCCCTTGAGCCTACTTAGTAAACCCATTTTTTTAAAAATCTCTTTCTTTCATGAATTCTAACTGGTACATAAGGCCCATGCGTACAGTAGTAAGCCATTTGATAGTCTGTACCCTTGATAGGATGTGATGAAAGTGGCACTTTGCCTAACTGCTTTTTCTCCTCCGAACACATAATCCCAGATCATCCCTGAGAAATAAAATCTGAGAAAGCCCAACTGAAGGACATTCCATAAACTACGTGACCAGTACCCAACTGGGCAAGGAATTCTGAGAAACTGTCACAATCAAGAAGAATCTAAAGAGAAATGATAAGCAAATGTATTGTGATATCCTGGATGAGACAGAAATCTTTTCTATAACAATAAGAGAGATGAGGTAAAACCAAGCCAATCTGAATAGACTGTGAACTTCAGGTAATAAATGAAGTGAAAAGTATCCCATACTAATGTACATAGTAATCGCAGAGAAAACTGGGCATGGGGAGATGTGTGGGGACACTGTGTACAATCTCTGCCATGTTTCTGCAAATGCAAAAGTATTCTATTGAAAAGTTTATTTAAAATGTAAAAGTAAAGTTATATGAAAAAACACAAGGAATGCAATTCCAATAACTATAACCAATTAGGCAAATTAGGAAAAGGCTCAGTTTACTGGAGGTAAAATACTGTTTTCTAAAGATATAGGTTAATAGTCCTAAAACTGAAACTTGGAAATGGCCCTATAAAGTCAGGGTTTGGTGATATGTGCCACTATGAAGCCTATGATGATAACTGATCTAGAATCTTAGTCAATGCCAAACAAAAAGAAAAGAAAAGTTTTAAATGTTGAAGAGGAAGAGAAAAAATAATCCTTATTTGCAGATTACATAAATATCCACATAGAAAATTTAAGGAAACCTGCAGAAAGAATTTATTAGAATTTTTTAAAAGATGCTGGCCACAAAGCTATGGTACAGAAATAAAATATTTGCTTACAGTAACAACAACTATACAGAAAATGTAATAGAAAAAAAGGAGATAATTTTCAACAATAAAATGTAGTGATTAATTAAATTTAAGAAACTTTTTTCCTCATACCAGGAATCAAATCAGAACCTCACAGATGTAAGAAACTTTTATGGAGAAAATTCAAAATATAGCTGAAAGCTAGAAGACTGAATAAAGAGACTCATCAGGCTTATAAACAGGAAGTTTTAATAGCATAAAGATAACAATTTTTTCTCAAATTAATTGCTTATTTCAAATGTGATTTCTGGCACAATCTTAATGGGAGTTTTCGTGGAAATTCACAGAGTAGTACTAACATTCATTTATAAATTACGTAATAAATGAACACTGGGGTTAGTAATTGTATCATTCACCGATTTACCTCCGTGTAAATGAGTAAAAGTACATGACCACATATTAGTTGCTCAATAAATATTTATTAACTAAATGAACGTCCAAGAGTGCCGAGAAAAATACAACATAAAGACTAATGCCATTAATGATTGTCTTTTTTTTTTTTTTTTTAGGTTTTTTTGAGCAGGGTCTTGCTTTGGAGTTCAGGCTGGCCCCGAGCTCAGCCTCAAACTACATCACAGCAATCCTCCTGACTCTGACTCCTGAGTGCTGGGATTACAGGTGTGAGCCACCACTCCTGGCACTGTGGTATGTGGTACTGGTTGCTGCTGGGTGTGAGTCTCCACACCCAGTATGGTATGTGGTTACCAGGGATCGAACCCAGGCCCTTGCGCTTGCAAGATAGGCGCCGGAACCACTGAGCTATATTCCTGGCCCCACTAATGATTGTCTTGTTATAAAGCCATATAAATGAAGAGGGTGTAATCTTTGTATAGGAAATAATAAATCAGTGGAAAAGATTGAGAATCAATACACAGAGAGAAATAAGTTAGAGCTTGGAAGGTTAGGAACAATTGGTTTGCCACATTAAAAAAAACTTTATTTCTATTTATATTTTATATTATGAGCCTCAGATGTATCAATGACTTGAGTATGTAAGGGGTTAAATATTAAATTACAGAATGAGAAAAAAATGACAAGTTAAAGCCTTCTTAATGACAGAAGAAAAGTCAGAGACAGAGATGAGTGTTTTTCAACAGACATGTATAGCAAATTATTATTCTGAATATTACAGAATGGGTAAAGGGAAAAATACAAAGAATTCAAAATTTTAAAACTGGATAAAGGATAGCATCAGGAATTCACAGATGGGAGAGCCTGCAGGTCTTCTCGAAGTGCATTTCTTTTCATCCAAATGTGTGAGTCCAGGAAACTTGACTCAGCCAGAACCCTTGGGCCGAACTCCAGTTTCCCCATAGTCCCACAGTTAAAATATTAATAGCTAACAAACAACAAAGTCAAAATCTTGAGGAAAAAGGTTGACCCGGGCTCGACTCTTGCTACTCTGAGCAGTGGCAGCCAAAGGCCAGACACTGCCGCAGCAGAAGCGGGAACGGAAGCACCCATATCCCGAGCTCACCTGCACCTTGCTTTAGTACCAAGACTTCAAGCAGTAATCCTAGCATAAGACAGGGAAGTCCCACAATAATCCCTGTAGGAAGGTTACATAGAGCAGGGCAGACATCCTTAACCCAAGTAAGTCCCAGTAAGTCTCAAGGCCAATAATCTTAGGGCAGTAATCCCTATAGTTTAAGATCTCACAGGGTGAAGCAGATATCCACAGTAATCCCAGTAGTTGATCCCACAGGGCAGGGCAGACATCCTCAAATCCAAGTAAATAAGTCTTAAGAATGAGTAAATTGCCCGAGTAATTTGTCCATGGTTCCCGACATCCAAATATCTCAGGAGTGTGAATTCACCATTTGAATTTCAGCTCAACATTATAGTGATTGTGATGTGTGACTTTGATTATTTAAAGGGAAGAAAATTTCCTTGTAGAATTCATACTTACATCCCAGCAATGGCACAGCACATTGACAACAGTAACAACCTGATGTGGGAAGTTGGCAGTGATGCTTGGAGAAGGCTGGCTCATTCTGAGGACAGGCAGATACAGCGGAGGACAGGCAGCATTGGCATTGAGCTGCTAAAAAGTGATACCGGTACTGGAGTCTCTTATGTCTTGAATATAGTGTTAAATACTAGAGAGAAATTCCCAGGACCTTTCAGAAGTGTAGCTTCTTATTTGCAGCAAGTTACAGATAGTAGTTTATAAAAATACTGCTTGAAGGGGGGCAGTGTGGCTCAGAGGTAGATGATGTGTGTGCTGAGTGTGCTTGAAGAACTGGGTTCAACACCTGGCCCTAATTTTTTAAAAGTGCAGAAGTGACTTTAAAATAATGGAATATCCAAACAATAAGTTAGATTTCAGCAGCTACATCCTGATATAAACTTCCTCATCCCTTCTGTGGTAATTTTGAATAAGTTTCGTGGGTGACTATGGATTTTAAAGAGTGTTACCTTGCCAATTGTTTCCTTCTAGGATACATTTTGAAGTTATGGAAAAAGAGATTTGAACATTTGCAAGTAATCTCTCACACTCCTGTGCAGAAAGCAAAATGCTTATCTGTGGGGAGGCTGTGTTTATTCAGTCTTATTTTTATGCTTTGCTTCAATAATGAAATTTAATAAGCTAAAATACTTAGGTAGGGCCTCGGTTTCTTCACCGCCATGAGGCAGGTTGGGTGTCAACGCTCGTTGTTTGATTGTGAGGTCATTCTGGCTGGCTGCTCAATCATTTTTAAACAAGTGAGTCCTGTAAAGTCACAATCACAGGGACTCCCTTATCACATTTGTGCCTTGATTTTGGTGTTGCAAAATATAATTACAGTGGTAGGAGTAAGACTAGCACCAGGAGATTTAAAGGTGCTCACACAACACCACCCTTGGAGTCACCGCAAAACGTGCTGGCCTGCACCCCCAGCACAGCACTCCTAAGATTCTAGCATTACGTGGCTCCCTGATCTTCTTTTCCAAACCTTTGCGAGACAAGTGGTGAATGATATGGGAGAAGCAACAGGAGGAATCTTTACTGCCTCTACCCTATTTTTTTCCCTTGATATGTGAAACATCTGGTAAGAAAAATGCTCCTCACGCCAAACACTATGTGGGGCCCTTATAAGAGGGCCAAGGGGCTCCTGAGTTATCAGAGAATTGTGTGCATAGCCTCTTTACACTTTCTACTCATCCAAGTATATACCAGTTATTCCGATGATGGGAGAGTCGCAGGTTCTGAGAACCATTCCCTGACAAAACAGAGAAAGACTGAGGTTGCAGGATGTAGTGAACTAAATGTTTATGTCCTGACGCAATGCTTATGCTGAAATTCTATCCCCGATGTGAGGGCTCTGGAAGACAGGGCCACTGGAAGTTAGTAGGCGAGATTGCTGTATCTCTGAGAAGGACCGCAAAGAGCTCTGGGTCTCTGTGGATGCGATACCACAAAAAGTTAGCCTGACCATGTTGGCACCTTCATCTTGAACTTTCAGCTCCCAAAACTATGAGAAATAAATTATTATAGCACTGTGAACTGAAGAAGACAAAGATGCTACGGAACTGAACTGAGTTCTCATGGTACTGTGGCCTTGCTTAGATTTATGTTTTTGTTTCTATTTGCAGTATAAAGCATTTGGCTTGCACTAATTAGAAATAAAGAGGGCTTCCAGAAATGGTATTCTACAAAGACAGAAGAGCTGTCCTACTTCAACAGATGTGGCCATGTATGTGACAAGTATCTATGGATTTTCAACTGTTCCTTTTGTAGAGAATCACAGTGCCAAGTGTCCACATTTGTCTTGTAATACCATTTACCAGGGTTTTTATAAATCCAAGAAAAACTGAATTCTATTTTGGAAGCTAATCAAGTATAGTGATTTTAAAATGCAGTAGTCTATACCATGAGTGAGTAAACTCTTCCCAGGAAAGACTTATTTAGGATTTTGTAAGCTAGATGGTCTCTGTCATAATATTCATCACTGGATTTCTGTAGTGTGAAAGTTTCCATAGACATTGTGTTAAAAAAATTAACTGTGGCTCCATTTCAATAATTCTTCACAAAGTCAGATAGTCAGCCATATTTTATCTGCAGATCATAATTTGCCAACTCCTGGTCTCCGTATTAGCTATAATCAAGATTTTTCACATCTTCTCAGGGGGCTTCATAGAGCTACAAGGCAGGGCCATGCATTAGGGCTTGATTTTGGCTTTGGCACTTGGTGGGCTAACTTATGCTGTGTTTCTGGAGCAGCCTCAGGCTCCTCAGAGATGAGAAAAGGATACTCTTCTATACCCCAAAGGCCTCTGACTTTTTGCTCAGCTTATCAGTCCCTTGGGGTAACTGTCCATAGTCCTTGAGTATAACTGCCTGAATATTACTATTCCCCCAAATTCATAGGGTGAACCCAGTACTCACTATGGTGGTTTTACAAGGTGGCACATTTCAGCAAGTGATTATGCCCTGGGCTCTACACTTACAAATGGGGGCAGTAAATGTAATAAGATGTTCATAGGTACTGCTTTATCCCTTGGGCCACATGAGGCTGTGGCAACCAGGCATCATCTAGGAAGCAGTGAGCTTATCAGACACTGAATCTGCACATGCTCAGTCTGGGACTTCTTGGCCTTCAGAACTGAGAGCAGTGCATTCTGCTGTCCATGAACTATGCAGCCCCTGATACCTGGCCATATTAGCCCAAGAGACTAAGATGGTGAAGTACAGTGGACGCACTCAGAGTTTGGCTACAGTTTGACTGATTTCAGTAGTTTAAGAGACATCATGAGCTGAACAATTTTCTCCTTACCTGTTTTCTGTTCTTAAACATGCTTATGGAAATGTTTCTTTGGGGACCATGATTAGAAATAAAATATGTAAAACAGCTAAACCTACTGTAGAAATAATTGTAGAGACAGAATTCCACAAGTTCACTCAGTTGTCTTAAGATTATGTAACGTGCAGTTCACTACAGGCTCATAATGCCTTCTGAATCATTAATGTAATTAAACGAGTAAAATACTCTTAAAATTGCTCTTAAAAGGCAAATGGAAAACAAAAGTGTATCTTTTATGACTGCAACTATAGAGATATCTGTTGTATGGAATTACTTGCAGAAAAATTGTAATATAAGACTCCAAAGTGGGGAAGAACCAAATAGACAAACAACACTCCTCAAGCCTCTCTGAAGCAGAAGAGATGTAAATTCCTGGAAATTTGCATGCTTGAATTAGGAGTTGTTACTGAAAACACCCAATAGAAATTTCCCAACTGAAAAGCAAATTTAATAAAAGGTTTTGAAAAGTCAAAATTCATTTGCATTCCTATTGGGCAATGCAGGTAGCAGAGTTTGGCTGGCATTTCTCTGCGAACAACGAAATCCTTCGTAATTTGCAGGTCTCCTTCGAGCTGAACCACTCGAATTGTGTAATGAAACCAGCGCAGCTGCCAGTTGGCGCGCTGGTGGCGGTGTAATGTCCTGGCAGCGAGTCATGCGTGTTACAGAACATGGCACGGGGTGCTCTGAGTATAGGACGGCGCTTTGCCTGATGCTCTCACAATCAGAGCTAGTTCACGGATACAGAAGGAAGCAAGTCGGAGATTGTCTCTTAGGAAATGTTCACTTCTAACTTTAAAATTTAAAATATACAAAGAGTCAGACAGAGCAAGCTTACTGGTAGCTAGGGTGAGTTATCACTTAGAAAAAATGTTTCACTCAGTTGTCACAAATTCCCATCTTGTAACCAGGAAAAGAGGACCTCTCATCTTGTTTATTTTAATGACTGAGTGGCTTTTATGGACTTCTATTAAGGAGTGTGCTGGACTCCTGCCTTGCCAGCTAACAGTGAACTAAAAAGAAAGAGCCTTGCCTGTTGGACTGTTTTCCCTCCGCCATCTTCGTGCTGCGTCCAGTGTTCCCTCCACTGTCTTTGGGTGTTGGATCTAAACAGTGTCTTATTGTGTGGGGTCATTGGGTGCTTAAGGGGTGTTCTTGAGTGTCTGAGAGTATCTGCAACAATTTCATAGCTCTGTACTTTTCATTTTGATGACAATCACATGCCTTGCAAAATTAAAATAGTTTAAAAAGAAGTAGAACAATGGAATTAATATATAGTGGACTCAAAACAGTCTATGTTGTGGGGATGAGGATATTTTCATATTCCATTGAAATAATGTTCAACAAAATGGTGTCATACTTTAATGTTACTAACGGCATTTTTATTATTTCTTGTTATACTTAATGTATCATAGAGCCACAAGTAGTAGAAAGTTACACCTAGTTTTATATTTGCTTATTTTAATCATCAGAATCATATCAACCCTGAATGATCTAGTTTTCTTCTTAAGAGAAGTTTCTGGCTGGCCAGCTCGGCATGCCCAGCACCTCAGCACGTAGGAGGAGGGTCTTAGGAGAGTTTGCTCATGAGGAAAGATAGCAATGGGTGTTGGTGCCCTCCTGGTGCCTGGCACTCCCTCTTGCGGTGGGTCCCACTGTGTATGTGATCACATGCGTTTAAGTGGCAGAGTCCAAATTTGAACTCGGAGCCCATGTAGTGAACTTTCCCATCAAGCATCTGCAGATAACAGTTCTCCATGCACCAGACACTGAGCCGCCTGGCTGATATCACACTTTTTATTGTTCTTTTCTTGCTCTTGAAATGGAATTTATTACTAAGGAAACAACCCTCACAGCCAGGTAAGAATGACAATGTTTTTCTTGTTATAAGATATAAAAGAAATAAAAAATAATTGCACATAAAAATGAATTAAACTTGAAAAGTTCTAGTTTAGATTTCTCTCCAACAAGGTGATGTGGTCTACATAATAACAAATTAGTCCAGGAAATGAGCCTGCCCACATACAAAAAGCAATATAATTTTTTTAAAAAAATTAAAACTAAAATAACCATATGATCTAGCAATCCCATTTCTGGGTATTTATTCAAAAGAATGGAAGTTATAACTTTGAAGAGATAGCTGTACTCTTTTCAATTGTATTCGTAGTAGCCAATGTATTGAAGCAACTTAGCTGTACAGTGATAGATGGATGGGTAAGAAAATGCAATATGCATATCATGGAATATTATGTAGTCCTTAGAAAGGAAGCAACACAGGCAATGTTATGTTAAGTAAACAAGCTAGACCGAGAATGACAATACTTCACGATACCGTTTATGTGAGACATCTAGAAGGTTTGAGCCCGTAGCAGCAGATCGCAGAGGGTGGGTACAGAGAGACAGGGAGGTTCTACCCAGAAGGTACCGAGTTTCAGTATGAAGACGAATCAATCCCAGAGATGTCCGGAACAGCCCAGTCAGTAACTATCACAAACAGTACTGTGCTACATACTTGAATTTTTGCTGAGAGGGTAAATCTTATGTTAAGAGTTCTTGTATAGATATAACATAATAATGGCATATTTGTTTACAGCATAGATTATGACAGTGGCTTCACAGGTGTACTCTGGTCTTCCCACTTGAGCTGTGTACATGAAGTATGTATAGCTTTATTTATATCAGTGACACCTCAGTAAAGTGGCTTAACTAAAAGATAAGGAAAAGAGGAGAGAGGAGAGGAGGAGAGGAAAGCAGAGGAAGGAGGAGGAGAGGAGAGGGGAAGGGAGGAGAGGGAAGAGGAGAGGAGAGAGAGGAGAGAAGAGAAAAAGCATCTGCCTGAGATCTCAGAGGCTACATGTTGGATGACTTGGTTCCCTGATGCTCTGCCTGCATTTTCACAGGACAGAGCCTCCAGCCCTTGGAATCTGTACCAATATAAAGGCAAAGTATGCTGAGTGTGGGACCCACACCTATAATCCTGGCACTCTGGGAAGCTGAGGCTGGAGGACAGCGAGTTTAAGCAATTTAACAACTTAGTCTCAAAATAAAAAATAAAAAAAGAGCGGTGTCTAACTCCGTGTGAAGGCCTGGGGTTGATACAATGTCCAGCCAGAAGTGGCCAGTGCTCTATGGCCCTAGCCCTCTGTGTACCACAGGGAGTGGCCTTCGCATCCCGCCAGTTCCGAGTCTACACTGACTCGCCATCTTTCTCAGGTCAGTGACTTCTGAACCATTTTGTTGTTTTATTTGGGTGAGAGGTCTTTTTCTCGAGGAAAATATATCAAGATCCCATTCAAAAGAGAATTGTCTGTTTAATGGGGAAACTCATGACACAGGTGCAGGAAATTCAGTAAAGCTATTGAATGAATTTTAGAAATGTATTTATTTGCTTAACTTTCTTTTTTTTAAGATAGTGTCTCACTACGTAGTTCAGGTTGGCCTTAAACTTGGTAATTCTCCTGCCTCAGCTTCCTAAGTGCTGGGATAACAGGCCTAAACCATCATCCCCAACTGAATTTTTAAAATGTAATTGTCATAAGATCGTTCATCTATATTTTAAAAAATAGTCCAGCTGTTCATGAATACTATGGATTCGGTCTCCCAAGAAAACTGAACACGCACAGGGTTACAAAGGCCACTGGGAGTAATTTCATAGCCAGCCCCGTCGTCCAAGGCTCACACCAGACCCCTGTCGGGCCGTTACTAGGGCAGCTTCATCATGAGAAGTGGATTCTCTTCTTGTCCTCGTCAGCAGCTATCACAAGGGCAGCTTCACAGATTGTGAAATAATCCATGGCCAAAATGATGGACTTTATGTCATCTGTGCTGTGCTGATGTGTGTGTGTATGTGTGTGTGTGTGTGTGTGTGTGTGCACGCGTGCACACTTGTGCATCGGCTGTGTCACACGTGTTACCCGGGGACATGCAAAGGATATAGAAACACAAATGCCTACATATTTCCTTCATTCTCTTGCAGACACAGGACAGAGATATCTTTGGCAAGACTTCGGCAGATTTCTTTATGAAATAGACATAATAAGGTGGACTCCAGGAAGCAGAAAACTTTTCAGTTTTAAAACCCTCTTTCCTTTCTCTTTGCACTCTCTTCAGTGGACAACAAACACAAAGCCCAAGTGGTGCCTCAGTTTCCCCAAAACTTCTTGCCCTGGGCCAGGCAGGCTCCAGAGCGAGGGTCTAGACTCGGGTGCTGTGCTCTCTGTGGCAGGCTCACTGCAGGCTGATGGATATTCAAAGGCAAATGCAAACAGTAGCGCCCACTCTTCAGGCATCAGAGACACCAGATGAGACCACTGTCTCCAAGAGGCTGTATCGAGGGAAGGGTTTTTTTCTCTTTCTTTCTTGCAGAAGAATAAGATAGGGGAAGAAGAATTGCATTAAAATGTAATGCTTATCATTGGCTGTGATTTTAAAAAAGCACGGGAAGAAGGATGAGAGAAAGCCAGCAGGCCTTGTGAGCAGGGAGGCAGCTATCTGCATACAGGGGCATCGCGGGCTGATGAGCATGGAAGGCGGCCTACAGGTTAGCAGGCCTCATTTCCAATCTCTGACAGCAATATGTGTCGTTTCATGCTTCACCCTCATTCCCCATGTTCAACACAAACCGGGGTCACTCTATATATGGAAATCGCTGTCTTCAGGGCAAAAAAATTAAAAAAGGTGAGATTGCCGCTTTAACCTCACTGGCCTCAGAAAATATGTTTTAGTCTGATACATTATACTAGTAGGAATTATTTATCAAGAAGATACAAGCTTGATATTTCAGAAATAATGAGATGTTCTGGTTTTGCAGCTGAAATTTTATGGTCCACAGAGCATCGGCTATGAATCCTGGGGAATGAAGTAAACTTGCTATGAATGATATACACCAGGTGGCCTGAGAAAAGTGGCTGGGAAAGGGTGATATGAAAGTTATACCACAGTGCAGCACTTTCAGGAGCTAAAGTTCCTTTGTCACTAGGAGAGGAAATATATCTTAAGCACCAATGATAAGAAGAAAAGACCCATACTTGAAAATCTCTCTACCTTTCCCGTCTGGTATTTTATGTGGCGAACAACTACAGGATGAGGAAACTGTAGTGAATGTTACAGGGCTCAGTTTGGGTGAAACTATTTAAAACTTTACATCAAGATAGCTTGACGTTGCATCATCTGACATTGCTGTGGAGTTGAAGGAAAGAAAATGGATAAACATACATGAGAATGCTTTGTGGAAATGTTATATTAAAAACATATTTCTTAGCCATGTTTTCTTAGTGATAGAAGAACATTGGTTCTATCCTACTTCTAGGAACTTAAGGGAGTAACGGTAAAACACTGACCTAACAAAGATGCCGGGAGACTCCCACCTCTCCGGTGTCTACGACTTAGAGAGTCCCTCCTATCTGTACACAGACTCTGATCTCTCCCTATGCTGGAGTTTTCTCCCGGAGTCTTAGATCCACCACCACTTCCTAGCACACACAGCAGGCCTTGCTATGCCCCAAGGCCCAGCAAAGTGCAGTCATCCGACATAGTTCCAGGCCCCCTTTGGCATATTTAGCCAACACGTCTAATCACCAGAGCTCTCATTCACGCACACAGCTTGGAAATGCAGCCTTGAACACTGAGTCTTAGAGAATCAACATCCACAGTTTAAAATCCCTCACAAACATCATTACCCAAAGTAAGAGATACATAGCATATACCCATGTACCTTCACCGTCAAGACCACCCAAAGCATTAATCCCATACTTCAGGCAAGAAGTGCTGTGTAAGCCATGCACTGGGCAGCAAACCACAGAAGAACCTCTCTCTTCTCTTCTCAGCTGGAAAGACAGCAGCATCTATTTCACAGGCTTGGAATAAATGGGAATAAGTTACTACATGCAGAGAACTGAGGACAGGACCCCTCATATTTTATACAGTGAGGTAGAAAACCTTGTTATAAATTGTCAGCTGACTTATCACAAAGTTGACTATTTGATTCAAATATCTATTTTCCCTAGAAAAAGAACTCTTGATTTTTATTTGGATACATAGAATCAGGGCTATTTTCTTGTTTCCCTTACCACTAGATATGACCATGTGTAGAGCCCATGGTTTATAGGAAGTGTCACATATAGCTTCCAGGAATTATTCTTAGTATATCCTTCCTCCTTTATGCACTATGGAATGTGGCTGTGATGGTTGAAGTCCAGGAAGCCATTTTGGACCATTAAGGGGCTATTTCATGCCAAGCACAGCAGCGTATAGAACCTGAGGTCCATGCCAATCTTTTTTTTTTTTTTTTAAATCTTTATTGGTACATTAAATATACACATCATAATTGCACTCCATAATGGGGATTTGTACCAGTATAAGACACAACTTAATTCTCATTTTTTCCCATAGCCCTACCCACCCTATCAACCCCCCATATACATAAAATTTGTTTCCTTACTTTTTTGTTACAATCTCAACATTTTCACCTTTCACCCTATTTTACATTGAGCATTTTCTATTTCACAATATATAACATACAATGTTAGAACTCATTTACATCTTTATTTTCTCATACCAGAGAAAAGATGCGATATGTACCTATCTGTGACCTATTTATTTCATTTATGAGGATATCCTCAAGGTATGTCCATTTAAGTAGAAATGATTCAAACTTATCATGCCAATCTTTTTAATAGTTCTAGGTTTCCTATAGGGGGAAATAAATTTCTACACTATTTAAGACACTGTTATTTTGGGATTTTATCATTGTAGGTAAACTCAATCCTAATGTTATATCCCTTTTGAAATTAAATATTATAAAAATATTTTAAGAGGAGAAGCTCGTTGGAGAGAACTTTGGAATTCAACTGTAGTTTCTCTGGCAGATATCTCGAGAAGGTAAGGCCATTGCTGAAGAAGACACTTATACATCAATATATTTTAAATTTAAAACCTGATAGACATTTAACCTGATAGACATCCGTAGGACAAACACAGCCTCTGGGCTTCGTTTTCACTTCCTTTCCTTTTACCTCAGGTGGTCCTAACTTAGACAGAATGAGGGCCAAGCTGGGAGAGGTAGTGTCTTCAAGAAAAACTGAGGCATGAGACAGGGATTTAGCCCAGTGGTTCTGGCGCCTGCCTTGCAAACTCAAGGTCCCAGGTTTGATACCCAGTAACCACATACAGCAATGCTGGGCATGGTGACTCACGCCCACAGTGCCAGGCGTGGTGGCTCATGCCTGTAATCCCAACATTTGGGAGGAAGAGAAAGGAGGATTGTTGAGTTTGAGGCTAAGTTCAGAACCAGCCTAAACTACAAAGCAAAGCCCTGTCTCAAAAAACTTAAAAAAAAAAAAAAAAAGAGAGAGAAAGAAAAATTTCCTCTTCTCTCAAATATTTCAAAATGGGTAAAGATATAGGCATTCATGGTCTGTAGATGACACATAAAATTTTATTATAACTCAGATACATCTTAAACAAATTTTCATAGTATGCTTTGGGTTAGCCAAATAATTTCAGCAAATATGCCCTCAAACACTTGATTTTAAAATGTAAAAATGTCTTCTGTTATATCATAAATTATTTACATGATACTACTGGGAATCTATTGGTAATTGCATACTATATTATTGTTTATATTTGATTGTATATAGTTTATTTTTCAAAATTTAACTTTCAAAGTCATATTTTCCTCTGCTACTGAAATAGTTGATTACTTGCTCAATATCCATTCCCTTTTCCTCTTTGCTAATTCTGGTTTTGTTAAGGGCCTTGGTGTGCCCAGGTCAGTAAGGCATTTCATGTCCCAGGTGCTTTGGCAATAAGGACAGTCGCGTGACACAATTTTGCCCAATCAGAAGTGAGCTCATCTTGGAGGGAAGAGGAGAAGATACTTGCTTTCTTGGTAGAAGACAGATGTGATTGACATTGGGCTTCATCATGCCTCACACACTGACGTACCTGGTGATAAGCAGGATAAAAGCCAACATGTCAGAGAGCATAGGTTGGAAATGCAGAGAGAAAGAATCTGGTTTCCTGATAAAAATTACTGAGAAGATGATTGTGCTTTCTCAATTACCTATCTCCAAACTTCTGCTCATGGACAAGAACAACAGCTCCTAATTTGCCTAAGCCAGTATTACTGGGGTTTTGTCAGGTGTGGCCAAAGGCATTGCTGACAGATACATTATCAAGCAAATGAGGTAATATAAAAAGAATTCAAAGTCCTTTCTTACTTACTCTGTGTCCAGTACATTTTAATTATTTTTAATAGATTTTGAACTTCACACATGTGTTTCTACTGCTCAACCCCAGGTTACATTCATGAAGATAAAGATATAAAAAGATGGAATCTTATGCAATATAGAGAAATCAAAGGACTTCATAAGTGAGTAAAGAAACTGGAAAATTTTATGAATGAAAGGGAATAAACAGAAAAGTATTTCTAAGAGTTGGAAGCACAAAGCAACCACATATGTTATATCCCAGCTGATAAGCATGATCTTTCTGTACTAAGAACCTAACCCACCTTCCTGTGGTCTCATTCTTAAATATGAACAGTTCACCAAGAATCTCCAGACACTTCTAGCAAACAAAGAATGAATAGAAAAGTCAATTGAGAAAAAGCTGAGACAGTTCAGGAAATAAAAAAAACTTTAAAAACAAATTCTTTGATGTAAATTGTTAGATATAAATGCAGAAAAATTAAATGCAGTGTAACTATGGTTTACTAGTTTGATTTGTTTTATAATATGGAGGAAGAGAGCTGTGTTTGTGTTTGTGTTTGTGTGGGGAAGATGACTGTGGTTGTGCTTATCACCCAGTGTGGAATTTGTGAACAGAAGCAGAATTTGGCAAACATTTTTGTTTGTGAATCAAATTGTTTGCAAAGGGAAGCATTTGTTAACTGAGGTATTATTGTATATCATAAGGAATACAGAACTTTCAGAAATTAAACATTTGTTGAAATAAAAACATTAATACAATGTTTGAAGAATATTTGAAAAGCAAAAAATTGTGGGGAAAATGTACAGCACTAATTCTGAAACAAAAATCTGAGAGAAAGGACAACATAGAGAATCCACTCAGGAAATTCATTACTCTGTTAACAGCTACAAAAAGAAAGACTGGAAAAATTAGAGAGCAAGATATGAGCAAAACAACACTAATAACAATACAAACATAAGGAAATTTCCCAGAACTGAAGAGAGGTTGTAGTCTTCAAGTTGAAGGGAACTGCTGACAACAAATAGATTGCATGAAAGATTCACATAGAAGAGAATTACAGAATAACCCACATACACACATATAATGCTTAAAATCTTTAGTGAAAAAAATAAACCAAATCATTTAAAAATGACTAAACACTGAATTGCAAGACTTCTGAGTAGCAGTTAAGAAATTAAGAAGCAATGGAAATGCCTTTAAAGATCTGAGTGAGAATGAATTTTATTGAATTTTTATACCCAGCCAAAGCGTTATCAGTTAGCATGGGAGACTACATATGTACTTTTATATGTTTATTTTTCACATACTATTCTTGCGAAGTTGAGGCTATGCTATTGCAAAGTCAGAGAGTAAATCCAAAAGGAGAAATCTGACACTCAGGAAATCTAAACCCAGTAAGAAGAGCAATGAAGGAAGTTCAAAGAAGATGACTGTCAGAGAGAGAATACTTGGTCTAGCTTTACCAACTAGCAGAGGGCTTCTTGACAGACTCCATTAGCAGGACAGAAAAATTAAGAAGGTGAGAGGACTGATGATTTAGCAAAAGGACAGAATGTGAGAGATAAAATGAGGACTAAATCTACACTGGTGAAAACAAATAAACAAGAAAAGCAGAGTTCAACTAAGAAGCAACATGCTCTAATTTGTTCAGAAAGTCAGAAATTTGAATGGAAAAGAATGAAATCAACTCTAAATAGAATGAAGAAAAAGCTGGAAGATACTGAAGATGTTGTAATAAGGCATGTGACTCTTGTCAAGCAGAAAGTCAAACAAAATCCCGAGGAAAATAAAAAAGTTGTGTGAGGGGCAATATAGTTGCAAAGCAAGCAAAAATGATAACAAAAATTATTGAGTGATGCTGTGCATTAAAAAGGATTCTATTGTAGCAACACTTAGTGGGTGGAATTGGGAACATTAACTTGGAACTGCAGCGAGGGGAATATAACCCTACCATGATACCTGAATCTTTAGTAAACAATATTTTTATATTCAGTTTTTACCTTTAAAAAAGCACAGTTCACCCAACAGAATTGGGAGACAGACGAGAAGAACTGGAGAGGTAGAAAAGCTAATGTCCTCATCTTACAAAGTTGAAGCTGAGGTGTAGTTTCTTCACTTGATCAAATGAGAAAGAGAAGCAGAAGCATATTTATTAACTTATAAAGATAATCTACGAGATGAGATAAAACACAACAATATTTAAATATGGAAATGAGGAGAATAGAAATGAAAGAAGCATATTACTGAGAGATAGGGAAGCAACCATAGAAATACTAAAGACAGAGTTCATTTAAAGTGGTTATCTCTCGGGAAGGGATAGAGAGCAGGGAAGCCTGTGAAAAGAACTAGTCTTTCCCTTACAAACTCTTTGTACTGTTTGATTTTTTTCTTTTAGTCATACGCATATATTACTTTTCTTTTAATTAAAATTCTTTCCACATAGAAATTTGCCACAGGAATTGAAACTGATTATCAAATCAATTTAAATGCATTTAAAGCAATAGATTATTTGCTATAAAAATATTTTCATTTATTAAGAGCTGTTTCCCCAAGGGAAGTGAATATTATATCAAAGAAATCAACTTCTTCATAAAGAATATTTTCCAATGAAGACAATATCCAACTTTTAATTACTTTATTTTTTTTGAAAAGGAAACTTCTTTGTTAATTGAATTGAAAGCATTCTGAGTACAGCTGGAAGATTTGAAAAAGGAAATAATTTTTCCACATATTTGAGCCTGTGTGCATAACATGTCAGAAGAAAATCTATTGAACAAATTGGTCTGTTGTAGTTGGGCAGACCTTGAATTGATGCTATTTTGTGAGTAGAGGCAGGAGAATTTCAAGTTCAAGGTCAGCCTGGAACATTGAGCCAGAGCTTGTCTGAAAAAAGCAACGTTCCATTTCACAATGTCTACTATATATACTAGGAGTCATTTACATCTAGAAAATATTTAAAAGGAAATAGGGTGTAGGGGAAATAATGAGGGGGAAAAGAATGTGATAGTAATGAAAAAGAAAGGAAACAAAGCTTATGTATTTAGGGGGGAGGGGGTTGCAGGTTGGGTAGGAGAATGGGAAAAAATGAGAATCAAGTCATGTCATATACTGGCACAAACTCTCAATGTTGAATGGGATGATGAAGTGTATATGTAATTTACCAATAAGATTTGAATTTTTTTTAAAAGCAATGTTCTTCACTATGAATGTAAGAGCTATAAGCTTCACTCAAATGCTCCAGCACCTTCCCATCTCACTGGCAAGCATCAGTCACCTGTCAGGAGTAGTTCACGTAGTCTTCCCAACGCCATTGATACAGGGTAGCAAGTAATCCAAAATGGTGTCTAAGTACCTTGATAATCCAAATAAGGAATATATTATAATTCCTAACCGGTTAGATATCTTAAATGTGAGTTTGCATTCTCTAAAATTGTAGAATGAACTCTAGGGACAACAGAGGTTAAGAGTAGGAAAAGTGGGCCAGAGAGTTAGCTCAGTGGTTCCGGCGCCTGTACCGCAAGCGTAAGGACCCGGGTTCGATTCCCCGGTTACCACATAACAATACTGGGTGTGGTGACCCACACCCAGCAGCAACCAGTACCACATACCACAGTGCCGGGCGTGGTGGCTCACGCCTGTAATCCCAGCACTCAGGAGGCAGAGGCAGGAGGATTGCTGTGATGTGAGTTGGAGGCTGAGCTCAGGGCCAGCCTGAACCACAAAGTGAGACCCTGTCTCCAAAAAAAAAACAAAAAACAAACAAACAAACAAAAAAAAAACAAAAAAAAAAAAGAGTAGGAAAAGTTTATTGAGAAAGACAGCTCCTGTCTGTCTAAGAAGGACAGAAGGGGAACCCAAAAGTGAAGTGACCCACCCACCTTGCTTCCCAGGGAATGTTTATGGAGCAAAGCCAGGAGGTAAGGTGGGTTCAAGGTGCTACAAAACTAGAGTCAACCAATAACATTGCAAGAATTGTAGGTAAGTAAGCTAACTAGATCTCTTACTGGCAGTTAGACAGGGCTGACCTTCCAAATGCTCCCGGGGAGGAGAGTCAAGGCGCCAACATGGAGGACAGCCATGACATTCAGTGAAGGCCAACATTGCAAAAGGAGAAAAACTACCAACCTAAGAAGGATAAATAGCAGTGATGGATATTCTAAGCAGGTATCAATCACCCAGATGGGGGAGTCAAGCTCTCAACACCCCCCTCCAGGAAAGATTCCCAACTAAAAATCCATGCACTCTTGTTACAGGATTTGCTTTCTCACTGGGTTCCCCTTTAATCAATATTAATATTATTTGACTATTGTTTTCTCCACCTTTTGAATCTTATTGATCAGCCCCATTTTGAACCTGTCTCACCTGATTGCTTTGCTCCATAAATAACCCCCAGGGAAATTGGGTTCCTGGGTCACCCACTTTTGGGGCCCCTTCTGTCTCTCTTAGGCAAAAGTTTTCTTTTTCACTAAACTTTTTCTACTCTTAACCTCCCCCGTTGCTCCTAGAATTCATTCTTCGATTTTAGGAGAGCACAAACTGACATTTCAGATATCTGGCAGGTTGGAAGTGATATTTCCCTTTTTTGGATTACTCGTTGCCCTATATCACAAGTACAGTCACTTAGGTAACATGGATTAAATTGGGATCCAACAGGAAATCAAGTTACATAGCAAGCATACAGGATTTTTGGGCAGGGGTCTTTTCTGGGAGCGGGGTTTAAGACCTTGGTCCCCACCCTGGAGATTGATAGGAAGGCTGAGGGACATGCATTGGAAGCTGAAGAGTGTTCTGGAGGCTAGGAGTTGACTGGAGCTCCTCCAAAAACAGATGCTTTATACCATCCAGGCAACAAGCCACCCTGGGGTGGTTCTTCCACATCCTGGGGTGTGGAAGTGCTCAGCAGATTTAGTTAAGCTTTTCTAAACCAAACTTCTCAAGCTGATACAGTGAACCATCACACCTGGTAATGGTTTTTGAATGGGTAGATCAACCTTCTGTTCTGCCCACACATCACTGCATATTGTCAGAAAAGGTTATAGCTAAGGATATTGATTTGGTAAAATGTGAGAAGAAAAGAGAAACAGTACGTTGTCAAGTACTGGGGCTGTGGAAACCCCGCTGTTGTATTGTTCTTCCATTCCTTCTTTCCCTCCTGCTCTTATGTTTTCATCTCACAAGTGGTTTTTAAAAAGGGGATTTGAGCCGATGTCCAACAAAGCATATACAAGTATGCATTAGAAATATCACAAGGTTATGGAGTGCAATCATGATGTGTATATTTAATGTACCAATAAAGATAATTTAAAAAAAGAAATATCACAAGGAATAGGACAATTAGACCTCAACCAAGAAATGTATTCATTTATTTTTTTTAATTGAAATTTTTATTGGTACATTACATATATACATCATGATTGCATTCAACAATGAGAATTTGTACCAGTATATGACACAACTTAATTCTCATTTTTTCCCATAACCGTGCCTTCCTCCCACCCCCACCCCCATATACATAAACTTTGCTTCCATCCTTTTTGTTATAATCTCATTATTTTCCCCCTTCACTCCATTACGCTTTGAGTGTTTTCTATTTCACAATGTATAACATACATTCTAGAACTCATTTATAGCTTTGTTTTCTCATACCAGAGAAAAGATACCATATTTACACATCTGTGACCTATTTATTTCACTTATAAGGATGTCCTCAAGGTATGAAATGTATTCATTTATTTTAAAATATTTATTGATCACCTGTGTGCCAGGCACTGTGCTAGACCTTAAGGACAAAAAAGAAATGTGACTTTGCTCACGGAGAAACCACAATGCAGTAGAATATCATTGTTCCTCCAGTTGAACATGAATTTGATTCTGATATTTCAAAATACAGAGAAAAACAGAAACACATCAGCATAAGTTATCTTCATTTGTCTGATATTTCTGGAAAGACTATATTCCCTGTAGACACATATATCAAGAAAATTAAATGAGAGAATGTATATGGTATGAAGGCACGAATAAATGTCAGATATTGCATAAAGGGCTTTCAATAACATTTCAACAGTGACTTTGCTGAAGGTACTGGAATATATATCTTGGGACTGCAATACTTGGGCATAATATAAACCTATCAGAGCTTTGCATTTTAAATCCCCATTCTATGGGAGAGGTAGACACCTAATTTAAGTCAATTGGAGTTTCTCTGCTTCCTTTTCCAAGGACTTACAATAGAAATTAAGTTCATAGAGAAAATAGCAGAAGATGTGTTACATTCCTCAGTTTGTAGACTGAGTCATCTTATTACACGTGAGGGCTCGTTTAGGATTGCTGAGGATCCTTGTACAGGGTGTGGCTACCCACAGGGTGGACTGATTACAGAGTTGAGAATGAGAGCGGAGCCATTTAAGCAGTGGCCCTGCAGTGAAGGACAATTGGAGGGCAGAGGTGATGGTGACTTCTGGAACGCACTGCCCATAAATGAGACCACTAAGGGAGCGTTAAACTGCTTGGTCTGCAGATGAGAAGAAGACTGTAAGTGTTGAACCTTTCAGAGTTTGGAGATGACATTAAATGCTTCAGTTCCAAGGAGAATGCTCAGAAAATGAGCATCACCGGTACAACAGGGTTGCCTTTGTCTTTTGTTTTCTGGCTGCTTCCAAATCTTTTTTTTTTTTTTTTTTGAGACAGGATCTCACTTTGTAGTTCAGGCTGGCCTTGAGCTCAGCCTCAAACTCACATCAGTGCCCCTGCCTTTGCCTCCCAAGTGCTGGCGTTACAGGTGTGATGCTGGGCACTGTGGTTCTGATTGCTGCTAGGCGTGAGTCTCCATGCCTGGGATTGTTGTATGTAGTTAACCCAGGCCTTTGCACTTGCAAGACAGGCCCTGGAACCACTAAGCTAAATCCCTGGCTTCCCTCCACCCCACCTTCTGTGAAAGGTGGTAAGAAAGCCTACTGTGCAGCTGGGTGCAGTGACACATACATGTAATTCCAGCATCTGGAGGGCTGAGGCCAGAGGACTGAGTTTGAGTCCAGTGGGGGTAATTTAGCAACTTGACAAAATACTTTCTCAAAATACAAAAGGAGCTGGAGATGTACTTGAGTGTGAAGGTCGTGAGTTTAATCTCTAGGGAAGGAAGAAAAGAAGGGAAAAGGAAGGGAATAAGGGAGAGAGAAGGTGAGGGAAGCACAGGGAGGGATAAGGACAGGAGTGGAAGAAAAGGAAAGAAAAAGGCTTGGGAGGGAAGGGAAGGAGAGAAGGTGAAGGGGAGGATGTTTTTCTGTGGCTCTTCAAACCACACATGACATTTCCACCTCTATCCTACCACCCAACCACCATAAACCCTAAGCCAGACTCTTTTCTACTCTCCCAAGAAGTCCCAAACTATTTTGGGGGCTGGAAGAAAAAAAAACCCAATATGGAATGAAACCCAGTCACTGAGGATGTAGCTCAGTGAAGCTGCACCTTCCTGGCAAACACAAGGTCCTGACTTCAATCCCTGGAACAGAAACCAAAACTCAATCCAATAAAAAACTGAACAGAAAAAGGGGAGTAGGAACAATAGTAAGAAAGTGCACTTAAAAGAAGGTGGCATAAGCATGCTAGAAATCAAAATTAGTATGAAGGAATTGTGTTTTCCCTTTTAACTGAAAGAGCAATACAGAGTGAGCTTAAAACATAATCCTAGTCTGTTATCATAAGATACTACATGGAGAAGTTGAAAATAAAGGAAAAGAAAACACAAACCAGAACAATGAGAAGAAAACAGTGATGTAGTGATGCAGTCAGACAAACTGGTTCCAGTGTGGAAGCAATGAAGGGGAGAAAAGGTCTGTTTCACATGGCATAAGCATATAAACCAAAAAGTGGAAGGATCTTGAGCCCTTTCCCTACTATATGGAAAATTCATTCATTCCTTGAATAGGAGGCTTATATATTGTTTTGCAACAAAAGGGAGAAGTTAAGTGATGGGTAAATTTTTCCCTAAGTGGGAGTTTTCGGAAATGCTTGCTTTTTTGTGGAAATATGGATGCTCCAAGGAGACTGATGCTGATTGGCTGAAAAAAAAATGTGCTCATTAGAATGAAGTGCTACTGATTGGCTGGCTTCCAGAAACCTCTTTACTAAAAGGAAACTGTCATCAACCAATCAGGATATGTATAAATCCATTTCTGCTGGTTATTTTGGCTCTGGACAAAAAACAAACTGCTTTTCTGCAAGAAGTGGAAGTTTATTCTCAGAGTTTGGCTTTCAGGAGCCTATAGTAGAGTAATGGGAACAAGATGAGTACAGAAATAACTGTCATAATAAAACGAAGTAGTGCTGTCTTTTATAATTGATGTGAAACTGAATTTTGGGTAACTGAGTTTGGATGGTAGCTTTGTGACTTTGATGTCAATTCACCCTTCCAGATTTGAGTTTCTTCAAATTGACTTCCGTATCTGAACACTGAATAATAAGCAGTGCTTATTTCACCCCAGTAGGTAGACATGTAATAAATTAATGTACATAAAAATACTGTGCAAATTGATATCAGTTAAGGGCCGGGGAGTTAGCTCAGTGGTTCCGGCGCCTGTCTTGCAAGCGCAAGGACCCGGGTTCGATCCCTGGTAACCACATACAATACTGGGCATGGAGACTCACATCCAGCAGCAATCAGCACCGCATACCACAGTGCTCGGCGTGGTGGCTCATGCCTATAGTCCCAGCACTTGGGAGGCAGAGGCAGGAGGATTGCTGTGATGTGAGTTTCAGGCTGAGCTTAGGGCCAGCCTGAATCACAAAGTGAGACCCTGTCTCAAAAAACCTAAAAAAAAAAAAAA
>PVIR01011548.1:0-46924 GCA_004026965.1 Petromus typicus
TTAGCCTAAAGAACATAAGATAAGCGAGGGCAAGTTCACACAAGTCTTCACAGCCATGGCCAAGTCAGGAGTGACACTCCACTTTCACTCTCCAAGCCACACAGGACTGCTTCCCTGTGACATTCGAATGCTTGTGGCACACACTGTGCAGCGGCTTTAGGACACCAAACCTGTGCCTGGCTCAAAAGGAGTTCATGGAGCGTACAAAACCACGAGGTAGTAAGTGACTAAAGTTGAGTGAGTGTTCCTTCTATTTGCTGCATGGAGTATGTAGGTGATGGTGTCTTTATATCAATGATTAATTTACAGACGTGCTTTGCTTCTTGTCATGGACCTATAAAGATACCCAGGTGAAATTCAAACCCCCACAGCTGGCCTAAAGAACTCAGCTTTCCTAAAAAAAAATTAAAAAAAAAAAAAACTGGCCTCATGTATAGCTGTGCTGTGTGAGATCATAGATGTCTACTGAGTTGTCAAGACTCTCAGCTTGCCTTTTTTTTGTGTGGGGGGAGACCTAACGCATGTTTACTTGTTCATATCCCAACAGCGGCGAATAGACTGCAACCTAGTAGAGGGATGGATGGGGCGAAGGTAGTGTAGGCATCTGCCAACCTTGCTGCCACCAGGACAACGGGACTATGGCTGGCTGACCATGAGCTGTGTGCACAGAGGCTCTGCCATCTGGATCATTTGGCATAACGATTAACATTCCTTAGAGACACTCATCCATTTTCAAATATTCTACAATATTGATCTTGTTAGTTACAGCCCCGAATAGTCAGAAATGAACATATTACCAAAATATGTTCAGTGAAGACTGTTCAAAAGTCATAAAAAGTTTGTCAATTTTAGAAGCTTCTGTAGCCAAATAGTAAATATATATATATATATATATATATATATATATATATATATAATTTATATATATTACATATATATATAATTTATATATATATATATATACCTTTAAGGATCCACACCCACCAAATTCTGAACAGTTATTGGTGTTGTTGCTGTGTGGATTAAACTTTAAAATGGTAACCCAAAACACTTACTACCTGTTTTAGTTACTTTTCTCATTGCTGAGACAAAATACGTGATACTCAAAGTTAAAGAAGGAAAACTTTATCTAGCCCACAATTTATAGAGGTTTCAGTCCAAAATCTGGGGTCAAGGAGAGGTGGAACCACCTGGGGGGCTTCACAGAGGATAAACAGTCCATGGTGAGCACAAGAAGCAAAGCAGCAAGTGGTCCCCATAGCTCATTCTATCCCTTATACCTTATCCAGGCTACTTAGGGTGGGCAGCAGTCGCACCTTAAATCCTAGTGTCTTTGGGCCTAGCATTGCACCATGAATCACTCCCAGCACCACACACAAGACCTAGTCACCTCCGAAAAAGCCCCACCTATGATCAGTTGAGACTTTGTGGGGACTTCTAGACACAAGCCACAAGGACCTAAGAATCTTTGTCCCTCTTGCTCTCTCTCTCTCTCTCTCTCCCTCCTTCCCCCTCTCTCTCTCCTTCTCTCTCTCTCTCTCTCTCTCTCTCTCTGTGTGTGTGTGTGTGTGTGTGTATGTGTATGTGTATGTGTGTCTGTCTGTCTCTGTCTGTCTGTCTTTCTCCTTTGGTCTTTCACTCTCTCCTTGTGTTTCTTTCTGCCTACATATGTAACACACCTTTATGCTTAATCCACATCATTATCATCTTTCCCATAATTTCCCTAAATCTATACAATCAAAATAAATAAAACATATGTGTGTATATGTCAGACATAGAAAGTGGCCTATCTGTCTACCTGAGCAGAGTGGTATGTAACCAAGTGTCATTTGGAAGAGGAAATGGACACGAATGGGAGTGGTTGGGGATGGCTGAGTGGAGGAGGAAGGGATGGCTCTCAGGCCAGCTAGGATAGAAATCGTTAGGAAAGATTGAGAAAAATCAAGCTGTAAGCCCTCAAGTCAATGTTTATTGACCCAAGTATTTTTCTGAGTGTTTAAGGATTCTCAAATCAGTTCAACATCAATTAGCTGTTAGATCATAGAGAAAATAAGAAAAACCTGAACTTCAACCAGGGACACTTGAAACTGATCCTAAGGGCTGTGTAGGATGATAAGCCATTAATAAAATATTTGTTCTCCAAGGAGTTTAGTGTGGTGCCATTGAAACTGGTAACAACTTAGTGTGCCGAAGTTATTCATCAGAAGTTAAAGGGGGAGCCAGGCCTGTGTCTGTGGCAAGGGGAATGCAGGCATCATCTGGGTCTTGTTCATTGAAGATGAAGAGTCTGAAATGTTGAGTTACAAGCCTGGGAACACAACATAAATGGTAGCACTGAAAAAAATAGAAATTCTAACTAAGAGAAACCCCTTCTGTGCGAATAAAATGGTGTTAATTTTTCATTGGTCCACCTTCTCAAAGTGAAAATGAGTCCCTGAAGACAGAACTCATAATGTAATTAGGGATGTTCGTGACCACAGAATCATATGCTAGGTTTTTGCTTCTGACCACAAGGCAGATTTTCTAGAACTAAATCCAACAGATTATATTTTTAATCTGTAGTTAAGGTGGGATATTCATTTTGAATCATTGCATTGTTGAAATCATTTTCATTCTTACAGTGTGACTTTTTGGGAGTAACATAAACTGAAAAAATTAGATACAATTTTACGCAAAGCAATGATCCTGAAAACTAGACACAGAAAGGCGAGAATGGAGTAACTCAGAAAAAGGTAAACCAGGTCTTGTTGAACGGTGAAGAGAAAACTGTGTATTAAACACTGTACAGAAATTATTTTTCAAAGAATATTTTAGAGAATTTCAAAATATCTCTTATCACCTAATAATACAGACATGATATATATATGCATATATATACACACATATATACATATATATATGTATATATATACACATATATATACATATATACGTGTATATATACACACATATATACATGTATATGTATATATATACACATATATATACATATATATGTATATATACACATATATATACGTATATATGTATATATACACACATATACATACATATATATGTATATATATACATATGTATACATATATATGTATATATATACACATACACACACACACACACACATATATATATATATATGAAAAAGAATCAAAGGTGACTTTTCATAAACAATGTACAAGAAAATTGCTCAAATATTGAATGAAAAGAGTGAAGAAATAGGCTGGTGAGTTTAAGATACTTTTAAAGAATATAATCATTGGAAATAAATTAAAGATCTGTTAGCAGAACGTTAATGTGTTTCAAAATTTCTATAGGAAATGTGACTGACTATTGGCAGAGGGAAATATATTTATATAAATTTGGAAAACAATGAACAAATGAGAAATAAAGGAGAAAAATCACAGCAAAGATGGAACAGAAGCTGAACAGGAGTAAGGATTTTAACAGCAGACCCTCTTTTTATTGTCTACTAAAAAAAGAACAGAGCTAAATAAATCCATTGTCACCAAGCCCATCCTTTTGAATTTGGTATAATTTGCATGAGAATGCACTCCTGTAAAATCAGGTCAGATATTCTTAATTTAAAATACAAGTTGTCCTAAATTAATACTATGCCTCAGTGTATTACAGTTTGCCAACATGATCCACTTATTAAGTGAATCTCAGAAAGAATACTTAATGAAGGAGAGCCCTACAATCTGAGCCATTCTGAATGACCCGTTGGGATAGTTAAAAGACCCTGCTCCATGCATATGAAAAAGCCCTTACTAAAACAACATAGCACTCTAATTATTCAACTTTATATAGGTACTCATGGTCCAGCCAAAATAGTAACATCTAATAGCCTTCTTGAATCTATTCCAGTGCATTGTGAAAATGCTTAGCATTCCAAAGTACTGTAATTTTTTATCCTCCTCTCTCTCTCTTTTTTTTAAATTCAGCAGCAATTACCAAAGGTACTTGCTTGTGCGGTCACCTTGTAAGTCTTATAGTCTGATAATTTCCTTAAGGGAAAACTTCAGAGGATTCAGAAGTTAAATTTAGCTGGGTTGTTAGGGTATGGAAAGTGTCTCAAATTTTTTAGAATATATAATTGGATCAAATTTTTCTCAGTGTGATTTCCTTCACCCAGTCTTACTTTTAGAAAGTATCTTTCATAATTCAAACCATGATTCCATTTCCACCTTTCTCTCTTCAATTTCCAATAAATCTCAAAGGTGAAAACATATTAAGAAGTTCCACTGCTTTAACCTGTCTACTGTCAGGGTGAGACTTCTCCAGCTATGTAACCTTGGTAAAAGTTAATGCAATCAGAATACAAAAGACTAGACATTTCCTATATCTAGTTTTCTAAAAATGCAGTTAACCAATTGTTTCTGATAATTTGAGATATTTCTATTTATAAAGTTAATTTTAAAAGGGAACAAACTTGTTCAAACTATTTTTAATTTTAAAATTATTTACAATAGTACTGGGTGAGTGAATATAGAAAAGCTGAAAGAAATTCCAAAAAAAAGGTCTTTTTTGTAAAAATATACAATAGAGATGAATATGCAATTGGAAATTGTAATATAAATAAAATATACTGTTACTAATAAGAGGCAGAATAGGGACCTGGAGTAGAAAAATATATAGACAAAGTAGGTGGGTTTAAGGAATAGCTCATGGAGGGAATGCTTTAGGGTGAGGCCTTGGGGGAGGTAGGTTTTCAGTGGGCTATATACTCTTCCTTCAAGGGACTTTGTAGGGAAGAAGGAATAGTGTGAAAGAATGTTGAAACACAAGGACATGGGCTTGTAGAAAGTCAAGTGTCTTAGGCAGCTGACAGCACTCACTGTGAGGGTATGGAAAAGTGACCAAAAGAGTTTCAAGTAAGATTTTGAATAGAAAACTTTTAAAACAAAGAAACAGATGCATTAAGGTGTTTAAGTGGGAGAATCAAATTTATGAAGCTGTGTTTTTGAAAATGGATTTGAAACCTGCTTGGTATGGTTAAACCAATAAGAGGACAATTTGGTTTTTAAAAGGACTTGCAACAATTTGGCTCAATGATATTTGCCAAGTGTTAAGCCTCAGAATTTTGCTTCTCTGAAATGTAGAATAAACACCCTTCCTACTTATTTATGATTTCTTTGATGAGATGACACCCTTGCAATTTAACAAGACACTGCAAAAAACAACTTGATCCTTTCTTCACCCTAATTCTCCTTGAAGTTGATATCTCTTTGAAATTTAAAATTCATTCTTAATTTACTTACCATGAAATCAAAGGGAAAATTAAAAAAAAATAACTTTGGATTCTGACTATTGATCTTCAGCTCTTTATTCTATAAAAAATATTTTCTTCAGAAGTATTTACGAATTAAAAATCATATTATACATAATTTATCATCTTTTTAGCAGCAGTTAGGTCATCTGCGTTCTTCTTGCAACTTTGTTTGTATTGGTGTTTTCATCACTGATAAAAATCTATTTAATAAATGGGTAAATTATAGTGACTTCCATTTTTTTCCAATTAGTTATTGTCAATGCATTTGAAAACCACTCTGTTTATTAGCCCACACTGTTACATTATGACTCCTTTCTTAATCTAGTGAATCAATACATTTCTATTTTATACTTTCATTCTAAATTTTAATGGTAAATTTTAACATAAAGCACTGTAATATGCTAATAAAAACTCAATAGAGTGAGAACAACTGCAGAGAGACTGAAGTGAAGGGACCAATTACTGATTTATTAATTTTGTATCATCAGTTGATTGATTAGAAGTAATTGTCTTTGTGGGTCAACTCTCTCTAGGAGTGACAGGAAGCAAATTTCACAAAACTTTAAAAAATTAATAAATATCTTACATATTGGAAACCAAAAGATAAAACTGAGACATTTGGGATCCAAATGGGCTTTTGAGAAGCATAGCTCAGAGATTTATGTATCATTTACTGAGCAAATACTTTTGATTCCAGTTTGGTCAAACATGCATCATGCTGAGGGTAAGAGTGAAGAGGCGCAGCCCGAACCTCTGAAATTTGGGATTTAGTTCAGTACCGACAAACACGAACAACTGTCATCTTTTTGACGTAATGGAAACCCGGGCCAGGAGGGATGAGGCAAACGGAGTTGCCTCCCTGCAGACTTTGGGGAGTTTCGGAGAACACTTCCACTTTTATTAGGCAATGCATACACTTAGAAAGCAGAGGGCATGGGGAGTAACCATACGGGTCGGTCTCGGATTGGTTGAAGTATGCAGAGAGGCGGGCAGTTGTATGGACTGCTATGGATTGATTGGGTGGTTTTGGCCGAGGGAGGAGTGGACATCCAAGCCAAGTCTGACTTTTGCCTTCAAACAATATCAATAACTACACACAAATAGATGAGCTTGTGAAGGCAATTGTGATAACTGATAAAAAGACACACACACACACACACACACACACACACACACACACACACACACACACACACACACAAGATCTTAATGAGAGTTATTGTAAATTCAGCACCAGTACACCAAAATCCCCTCACTGTAGTAAGTACCTGGAAAGGGTGACGGGTGGGGACACTCCAGTGAATTCTGTTCCTTAAAATGAAATTTTGGTTGTCACCTGTTGAATTGATTTAAAATTTGAGCCTGCAATTTTACCACAAAACATCCATTAAAGTATAGAACACCTTCCTATTCACTTTTGCCTATAGTATTTTGGAGTGTTCTGTTGGGCTGCCCTTAATTTTTTATTCCTGTTTATATGATGTCTGACCTGAGAAAATAAAGAATTAAAAAAAGAAAGCCACAGATGGGTGTCAGATATAGTTTCTTGTCTTGACTACTTCCTCCTTCTTTTGTAATTTTTGTTAGCCCTACCTGGGTTAACTTCATTAGATATTCTTTCATTTAAGACAATCCTTAATACCTTCTTGCCTCTCAATATCAGCAATATGTAAAGGAAAATAACAGGGAAAGTGTAACTATCAGTAAGGGAGAAATAGGTCATTTTCTGGGGAAAGTTCAAAGGTATTCCTGAATTGTTCTGTAATGCATACCAACACCCTTCCACCATTCCTTCCTTTACTTAGATGCGCAGAAAACTGGAACCTTCCAGAATGTTCCTTTCTGTTGCGGCTGTTTCCCTGCCACTTCTCCTCGTTGCCTCCTCCTTCTTCCCCATCTTGTATCATCAAGTCCCTCCTCCAGGTCCCTGAGCTGTACTCCCTGGCTGATTCTTCTCCCCAGTCAGCCCTGTGCTGAGCGAATGACTTAGGTAAACAAATGTGCAGTCTTCCTGCAAACGGGAGAAATACTAGAGTGAAAGAAATGAAGAAAGCCCTGCAGAGGGGACAGATAAAGCCGGGAGATCCATTATTTCAGGGATGCTATGGCCTGTTCAGGACATCTTCAGACAGCTGGTAAATGGTGTATCCCTTTCGGGGAAGAGGCTGGCTTGAAATCTTTTAACACATGTGCTGCTAAAGTACACCTGGGTGGAATTTTTTTGCATGAGTTATTTATATACAGATGATGAATAATATGAAATCTGTTTCATACTAAATCATTTTAAAAATTAAATGGCAGCATAATATGTATAAATAACAGCATTTAAACTACCTAGGAAATTGGATTTTATGTTAAGTGGTATCACAAAATAATTGTTAATAACAAAAGTAAGAGATCTTTGGTGATGGGTTGGTTTACGGCATGGCTTCTGGTTCTGGCTTCTCACCATCTTCATCCAGATGAATAATGTACATCAAAAATAATTTAAGAAAGGACACTGGAAAAGCAAGTAATTCATAATTGCTCAAAATCCTTCCCTTCACTTGAGCAGAGACTTTTACTAGAAAAGTGTAGCCACTTTTTACTCAGTTTCAGATCAGCTGGTGGAAATAGCAAACACAGTGTGAAAACACTGAACAAAATTTCTTCATTTATAATTATTTGCAACTGTTACTCTTACAAGAGGTGTGTATAATACCACAGGTAAATGCAAACAAACACCTTCCCTAATCCTATAAATTGCTTCTGCATAAGTTTTTAACTTACTGGTAAAATATTCACTTATTTTCAATTTTACATGGAGAACTTAATTGACTTTTTGGTATTTGAGTTCTTACAAGAGATAATATGGAAATGACTACATAATTGCTAAAGGAGGGAAAAGGCCATAGCACTTTCTGTGGTTTAGGCATAGGAAAGTTGTACTCTTGAAAAGTGTATTTTAAATTATTTAAAATTCTGTCTAGGATCAAAATCTTTGCTTTACTGATAAACTTTAAATGCATATAGGCAACTTTGTTTTAAAATTTTAAATGTACATGAGTGTAGTTTATTTTTGTTTTGCTTTTTTCATTAAAGAACTCACGGGTGTGCAGTGCATTTTGGAGTCACAGTTTCCAGGAAAAAGTTGGAGATTTTAGGAATCTGTAGGGAGTTAGCAGGGTATCCTTTCTTTACCACTATAGCAAATTATCACCAAATATTTATAAAACATCTGGGTTTTAAATTGATGCTTCATGTGTAAGTATTCAATGTTGCTAGGTGAGGCATTTGATACACATTTTAGACTGTCAGCTCCCTTATGTCTTTGTTTCCTTATTCTTTTATCCTAGCTAAGTAAGCAGAAAAGTGATGCTCCAGCATGTATTTTTCCAGTTTGTACATCTCAAAAATGAGTGACACTTGGCCGGAGCATAGTCCCTCCACACAATTGTGGCTGCAGACTAGCTGCTCAGTAAGAGACATTTTTACATCACCTTAGCTCTGGTGTGGCAGTACAGTTCCTCCTTATAAAATCTTGTGTCATGATTTCCATAAGACTGGAGTAAGAAAGGCAAGTGTTTTTCTGCTGCATACGAGGAACTGGGGGTCAGAAATTAAAGCTCAGCTAGCACTGCAGGCTGTAAAGTTCCTGTTTCCAGAGCTAATATTCTGATGAGAGACACCTTGATGCTTTTTACTCTAATTTGAGCCTCTAGATTTAGGTAGCTTGCCTTAGTTTTGATTTTCCTCATCTAAAGAAACATGGATGGAATTCTCTATCAGGTTAACCCCTGGTTTAAAATTCTATCTTCTAAGCAGACTTCTTAACAGATAGTTTGGAGATGAAGGTATCTATGCTTATTTGTTAGTTTTCAAAGTGGGGCTCTGGCTGGAAGTGAAAGTCCTTGAGCTTTACTTTAAGTTTGTTGAATAGAAACCCTAGCAATGAAGCTCAGGACTGAATTTCCTGGGTGATTTCAAGGCTGTCTGAGTTCACAGTCACTGCTGTGGTCTGTGCAGATCCACACTGATGGGCTTATAACAGATGGGTGTTGATTCTGAAACCGTTATGATAACTTCTGTCCTAAATCAAGTTTGTGCTTGTTTTCATCCAATGGCCTTTTGGAAAGATTGCTGGAGACAGAAGCAGGACTAGATGTCTCCCAGTTTCACTTACTTTCTTTAGTTCCTGGCCTTATATTTCCCAGAGGACTGTTGAAAAGCAACACAGGGCAAGGAAGAGCCAGAGACTCTGGGTTAGAGAGGTGGGAGATATTTGTCTAGGAGAAGTATATATTGTAATTGAACTTAGTTCCCTTTACTCTATTCCACAGCCCCACATTTGGGGCAACAATGGAAAGGAGCAGTGTCAATTTTCTAACTTCTCAAATGTGACAGGGAACAGGCTCATTGGACAAATGGGTAGAGCCTAAGATTAGGTCAAGATTTGTCACCAGAGAGTTGAGTGACATGAGGAACTAGTGTTTGCCCAGACACATAGTTGGGCATTTGCAGTATCCATGACCTGTCCTCACTCATGCTAGTAGCTGACCCTGCATTGCTAGACATGCTACTCAAACTGATATTTCTAGTCATTGTCAAATGTCCCGTAGAAAGAAGGACACTTGCAGTTCCATTGACAACTAGTGCCACGAAGCGTCTCTGTTATGACTACCCTTCTATTTTAGGGCAGAGTATGGGCCCCGGCTGGCACAGTCATGGGCTTCTGAGACTCCTTCCTTCCAGTTGGTAGATTCAGACAGTGTAACAGAAAGACCCAGGTCCTTGGGGAACTTCATTGCTCTGCTCAGAACAGAAATCACAAAGGAGAGGTACTCAGGAAAGCTGAGAAGACATTAGGTGCTCCCCAGCTCTTGGTAACAGTGGCTGTGATTGAACAGTAAGGGGGGAGCTGTAGAAATCGATAGGCTGAAAAGAAGGCTACCAGCTATTCGTGCTCCTACTGAGGTAAATGTGCCCAGCTTTGATGCTGGGAGAATTCTCTGGAGCCTATGAAGACAGGCGCGGTCAGGCTCAAGCAGGGAGCACTGCCGACAGCCGGGCAGTGCTAGGGACGTTCGCTAGCATGATCTCTGCTTCCAAATGTCACTGACTTTCCGCATGGAAACATTTGCTTCTCACAAATAACCTTTGAAAAAACCTCTGGGTTTATTTCCTGGTATGGCTTATCTAAATTCATTTTTTTCCCCCCAAAGCAGTCACTACTTTTAAAAAAAGAAGAAACCAATGAGTTGAAGGAGAGTTGGATGGACAGCAGGCTCGGATAAGATATTCTTTTTGTCATGTCCCCTCTCCTTCCTTTCATCATCCATTTCCCTTGGCCTCCCGTTTTGGGAAAACTGTGACATCAACCCCTTAACTCCTCCTCCATGCACATCTGCATTCCAGCTGTTCACTACAGTTCTCTAAATTTAAAAAATTTTAATGGACAAGGCCTTCTCCCAACTTTAACCCAGAGTTTTGGAGAAGATCAACTCTAGCATTGGGAAAAATGTGAGCAGCACTTCTGAGATCACATAATTTATCTGGTCATATTGAACATGAGCTGCTTACTTCTTTCTCCTCATAGTGTCTGTCTAGCACACTCCCTGGGAAAGGAGCGAGCTTTGCCTCAATTGACTTCCCTCTTGCTCTGGGAAGAATGTTAGTGCAGTCTCAGTCTTGTATTAGAAATCAGTTAATTTTACATCATCTTGGGCACCAATCTGTATTTGGGAGGTAGATAAAGCAAGCAGATACTGCACCCAGAAAGGACTTTATGAGATGCAGGCCTGTAGGTCAGATGGCCCTTTGAGGTCAGCTTGATTGTGCTTTAGCCTACTGACTCCTTTTACCTTGTTTTTTGTAACTTAGAACTTAATAGATTGCAGAAGAGTCTTGAATTTGCAATGATAGACCTAATTTATCCATAAACATTGGCATAGTATTTCTTGTCAAGTCTAGTTTTTATAATTATTTCAAGATAGTTTACATGTCACTTTCTATCATTTGACAATCTCCCCAAAACTATACAAAAACACTCCATTACATGGGTAATATTTCTCTAGTATAGTGGTTTCAAACAAACCTTCAACTATCTTTCTCTGCATATTGTGGCACAAGCATTCATAGCATTGGCCAAAGCTTAGTATGAGCAGAAAGGAAAATTTGGAATCAAAGGAGAGCAAAGATCCTACTTGCACTAGAAAAGAAAGTCTGGATTCCATATTGATGAAGTTCTTTTTATTATCCCCGGAAGTTTCTGACCATATACATCCATTGCCCCATCAAAGTGGTTAAATGAAAATTTGCAATTTCCATTTCATACTCTTGTTGCTGTTTAGAAAAAGTACTGACAGAGAAAGAAAAAGCCTGTTTTCCTACAAAGCTTGCGGGAGAACAAACAGGCTTTGCAGCAGATGCTTAATGGCCTCATAAGTAGTGGGAAAAGAATGATGGTCTTTGACCTTTAAAAGTATAATAAACATATTTTATTTGTTTAATCTGGGAAGAAACATGAAGTGCTCATTTTTATGCTGATCACAAAAACTTAATGGTGTTTTAATTTCATGTCTTTGATATGGCTTTTCTTTCCATACTTTCTAGTATATGACATGCCTCCTACTTTCTTCTTTGGGGACAGACCTTGGGAGCAGATTTTAGTGACTTTTGCGAGGTTCTGTGGAACCAAGGGAGAATATTGTATGACTTGCGTTGCACCACGAGGGTCACTGAAATACGCTGTCAGTGGCAGTGTGACAAAGACTTCCTCTGAGGAAGAAACCATCTCAAAACCATGCCATAAATAAAGAAATTTGCCACCCAGATAAGGAAATGAATGTTTATCAGCTCAGTTTTTGTGGTAATCACCAGGTGAGAATGCTTCCAACTTCACCCATGAAATGCTTTGGTGATGGATGGCACCAAGTCTCAATCAAATAATAAACAGTTTTTACTCGAAATCACATTTACACCAAAGTCCATACATTGTACTTTTGTTCTTTGTAGATGCCTTCCTTGTATATGAGATGTTCTCTTTTTTCTTTCCAAGATCTATCACACAATTTGCTAATTACTTGTAAAGTAAGAAAATGCATTTCTCCTTTGTTTCATTAGTCAGGGTATATAAAATAAAATGTATTTCCCTTTTTAGAGATGAAATAAGGCACCAAGTTTTGTATGTCCTGAAATCTCAGCATTCCCCAGCAATGTGGACGCATGCAGTCAGTATGCAGTCATATGTGAGAATCACTGAATTACATTCCCCAAAGACTATTCATAATTGTGTGACATCCCTAGCAAGAAACTGGGAAACGCTGCAAACTGAAAAGTTCTTGGATATCCACAGCAGGTATTTGTAGAGTGCACATTCCCTGGACACGCAGTTCAGAAATTGCCCGAACTGCTTTCACATCTGCTTTTCGATATGGCTTGACTACAAAATTCCTTTCCTTTACATACTTCACAGAAGAAGAGCTTGTATTTGTCAGGTTTCTTCAGGCAGCATGAATCAAAAACTACGAACTGGGCAGCTTCTGGCTGTGAGATTCAATATCCATTGTCTCGTGCTTTGCTCAACTCCATTTAGCAATACAATAACTTAGTTTTCTATTCCTTCAAATTCCCAAAGGTGATCCTTCAGTACATACTGCACACAAATGTTTATTTGACCCCTTTGCAGAAAAATGTGAGACCCATTATCATTATGGTTTTAAGAGAGATTGCAAGATAATTTCCATGAGCAATGTTTTGGAACACTGCTCTAAAGAAAATATTGCTAAATTCAGGGACAGAAGAGGATTGAGGAAACCTGGGGAGTTTCCTTGTATTTGGGAACATGTCTGCTTGCCTCTCTGTGTAAGTTTTATTTCACAAGTACCACCTTCAGGGAAGCCTACTGGGTGTAAAAAATGATAAGAAGCCTGAAGGTGGAATGCTGCTGGAGAGGATTAGGAAATCCAAGCCTAAGATGACCAGTCTAGAGATGAAAACAAAGACTGAGTCTGAGAGAAGCCCTAGAAGCCCTGTAAAACAAAAGTAATGAGAACTGCAAAGTATAAATTAAGAGCAAAATAAAAGATAGTTAATATGAAGTAGGGACATAGACTTTTCTCAAAGGAGAAGAGACTCAAAGGACAGAAGAAGAGGGGAGAGAAGAGAGGGAAAGTGAGGAAACAAGGAATGAAGATGTATGACGCATGTGGAGCACTCCCCAGGGGGAATGCGAATGCTGCGAACTATAAACATGCGCTAATACACCCACACACACATGTGTGCACACATGTACACACATACAAAGAAAAACCAAAAGTATCTATGTTGATTAAACCTTAACAATGCTTTTAGTTTTTCTCAAGTGTGCAGTTGTTACACTTTGCAATAAATTTGATACACCTGGAATGGGGCTGGGTACCTGAATAAGGAGGCTGCCACAGGAACTGCCTCACAGATTTACAAAACTGGATGAAGCATTCTGCTTCGGATAGCTGTTATGAGATTATTGCTTTGTTCTGTTATCTCCCTAGTAATTTTAGAAAGTGTTCATTTTCCAAGCACTACACTAAGTGTTGTAACAAATATGCTGGGGACAAAATAGTATCAAGGTAGATGAGGCTTTGGGTCTTCTAAACGATATCAAAGCTATCTAGAGTTGTTTCTCTATGATATCTAAAGAGTTCTTAACACAGGACTTTAAGCAATTAAAAAAGTTTAAACAAAATTGCCACAATATAAGAAGGTATTGCACATGATCAACCTGCCCTTTAATGAGAAATTGAGTGTCTTTTCCTGGTTGCACTGAAAAGCAAGCATTGTGTATGGACAAAAAGGCATATTTCCTCCCTGGAATGCTGGGTCCTTCTATTATTTATTATTCACAAGTCATATTTGATATTGAACTATTGCACCTCACCCTGTCTTTGTTGAAATGTTTGTTTTTCTTTCATTCTGGATTTGAAATTTTAAAAAATGTAAGTAATTATGAATTGACAGTCTGTTGGCAACTTTGCAAAATTCAGACTTAAATATAGAGTCTTATAAAATTCACTTGTATAGTTTTTAGTACAATTGTTTTTCTGAGGAAATGGCTTAGCTTTTCATTCCTTCAAGATATGAATACAATTCTAGGACTCATTTACAGTGAAATAGAAAATGCTCAATGTAAAATAGGGTGAAGGGGGAAAATGATGAGATTATAACAAAAAAGTAAGGAAACAAATTTTATGTATATGGGGGGCAGCCGGGTGGGTAGGGCTATGGGAAAAAATGAGAATTAAGTTGTGTTTTATACTGGTACAAATCCCCATTATGGAGTGCAATCATGATGCATTTATGTAATGTACCAATAAAGATTAAAAAATTTTTTAAAAAAGATATGAATACAGAATGTCTTGGATAAATGGCTTCTCTCCAGTGGGTTGGACTAGGGTTTTGTTCTTTGCAATTGGTAGCATTTCAAATTGAGAGGTACTTTGCAATGTTAGCTTTTGTCAAAAACATTTCCAGGTTGGAAATGATCTCAGAAAGTTTTATTGTCTCAATAAAATCATTGATTATATGCTACTTCCTGTAAAGCACTAAAAGATTTTCCAGGCTGTAAGTTTTTATGCTTTAACCATTTACTGTCTTATTTTCATTATGCCTTGGTGGCATTTTGTACAGAGGTATAAGACTGGAAATCTACATGCTGTCGCTATGAAGCCAGTAGGTGACATGCAGGATTGGATGAGGTGGTGATGTGGGCCAAAGGAGTGTGAGCTGAGCCTAGAGCTGGAGCGAAGGACACAGAAGATACAGATATGTTACTGAGAGATGTAGGTCAGGAAGACTTCCGCTGGCTGCTCCCGTGTGTACAGACCAGTGTGTGACAAGAAAAGCAGCAGCACCACTTGCCACATGACACAGTGAAGGTCTTTTGGCTGTTTGGGTCAGTTCTGAGTCAGTTCTGCCAGAGCCAACACTGTTCTAACTAACCTCAGAAGCTCCTAGTATTTCAGTTATGATCTGAGGCTCTATACTTACAATGAAATTATATTTTTAAAAATTTCCATACATCCTGTCACAAGGGACTCAGCAGACTTGCTTCAACACCAGCTCAAGGTCAGGTACTGTCTTTGGTCAGGTTAGCTAGGATCCTTCCAGTTCCCCTACAAAACAGGCAGAAACAGGTCCTAATTCACCAAGCCACTGGGACATAACTCACAAAGAGAACAGTGCCTTGAACATAGATGATCAGAGCTTTATTACCACTATCATCATTATTATGAGTAATTTAGTCTTTGCACTATGCCAAGCCTTGAAATCTGGGATCATTAATCCTGGTTTCAAATGTAGGCACTGCAAGATGGTGGACAGGATAGACTGTCTGAGAAGTGGAGGATCCACAATTGACTTTACCAATGTATAAGTCAGAGTGCTTTTTGCTTCATGAAATTCATGTAATTATGGTATGCTTAATATTCACAAAGACATTATTACTAGCACGTGGTATGAGGAATAAATGTATTTCATATAAATAGGGCTCTGATAATTTAGGTGTTATTTCAGTGATGTGTCTTTCCATACTTTGTTTAATACAGAGCAAAGTAGGCTCTGTTGAGATTGCATTTTCTTTTACGGTGCCCTTTACATTCTTAAAAAGTGTATTTAAATCATATTTAAATGTATTACCCAAATATATAACAGAAGGGAATGATGTCATCACTCACTATCTCAGCTAGAAATTGGGGCTCTTGAAAAGTTGTCCACTGCAGGCTGAAATGTTCCTATAGGCATGTTTGTATGGTACAGAATGACAGGCATAGTTAAAAATGGAAGATTTCACATAAATATGTGGATGGTTATACTTTCTCCCAACAACTGGTAAAGTTGTTTTATTGACAAGAGATTCAGAAAAGAACCCCCCACCCAACATCTCTTCTTCCTCTGTGCTTGTCTCGGTCACTTGTGCCTCAATCATTTTTCAGATGAAAAGAGAATTGGTGTTAGTGACACTTTCTTATCTCTGAGATGTACAAACCTCTGTATCAAGCATTTTGGAGCTTCCAAGGTGACATTACTTTGGAGCTGGGAAGACCAGCACTTTGTCCAGCGAGTGTGATCCAGCCCTGGCATGTGGCGGGAAACCTCCCCCATAGCTTCCCCAACACTCTACAGCCAGTCTTTAGGATAAGCGTGAATCAAGTCCACTTGATCAGTGACTCCTTATTTACCTCCAATTCTACACCATGTGTACTAGTCTCATTTTCTTTACCATCCCACGGTCTGACTTGGAGAATGTGCATATGTCCAAAGCAACACTACATACAATTTATGACAGCATTCAGCATCCTTAAGAAAAATATTTTATAAATCCAAATTGATGGGAACACTAGCAGTTCCCTTAATGAGAGAGAGTGTGACACATACATCACTGTCATTCCTTGAGCCAGAAAAATTACTCAATGACTGTCTCGCCACAAAACTGGATGTGAACCAAAGTTCCCATCACCTGATTCACAGTGAATATGTGCTATATCTCCTCAGGGAAGTGGGAAGCGCTGCCTCACTTGAGTTTGAAAATGACCTAACATGGCAAGGGCAAATCAGCTGCTGTAGACATTTAGTCACATCAACCCTTCTCCATTGTACAAGGTCAGTCACTCGTACTTGACTGTGCAGTGACCACCAGTTTGGCTGGGTTCACGCTTTGTCTCGCTCACCCATTCATTTGTGCTCCAAAGCTTGCATCCTGGCTTTTGATGAAACACAGTATATATCCAGGTATGAAATTCCACTCATCCCAGAAAATGAGGTTCTAAAAGGTGTGCAACAAGACAAGAGAAATGATTTGCTAATGGGTCTTCCACTCTTCTTTGCTATGTCGAGGTATGTTTTGATGTCTGGCTTCTTTTTTCTTCTTGATGGCACAATACGGTGGGATGATATTTACCTTTTCTCTTAATCGTGTTTTGGGAACTGAGATAACACAGGAAGAAGTGAAACAGATTGTGGCTACATATAGAGCTTTCATATCGAATACATGTGGATTTCCATGAGGGTATCACATTTACTTGGTCTTCATAGCAATACTAAACATGTGCAAAGTAGGATTCTTATTTTGTCTCTTACCTAATTAAAACTAAAAAAAATAATAAGACTAAAAAAAGCAACTGCATTAACTTTGTGAAAACTCTGATAAAAATCTTCGAAATGCTTCACTTATATTTATCTGGAATCAATTAGCTATGCTTATGTTACTCTTTTCTTGCATAGCATTTGCACACATGCAAATTTTAATAACTCATCCTGACATATTAACAGGTGCATTATTCCTATTGAAGAGTTTTTTTAAACATTCAAGTTTTAAGCCAATTAACTTTAAAAGCAATCATAAACCACAACCTTGAATTCCTCCTCATCTCAAAAATATTTACTTTAACTGCAGTGGTGTGGCCTACAGTCCAAGCAGCAGTCTGCAGGCTGAGGTAGGAAGATCACTTGGCCCTGGAATACAAGGCCAAGTTGGGTACAAATGTAAGCTACAATCTCAAAAAGTTTTACTTTATTTGGGTAAAAAAGTTAAATTTGTGAAATAAAATACACTGGTTAAAAAAAACCCCACAACCCTGTTTTATTTGTACTAGTGTGGTTTTAGAGATATAGGGGTTGAGAGAATACCTATCAGTATAGTTTGAAGTCTACTAAGGAGGAATTTACCTTTCATATTTTTATTTTTAGTGTATATTCATTATACAAATAGTGGGACTCATATGCTTGTACATACATTTAATATATTGTGACTGTTGTTCCCTTTGTCATCTCTCTTGCTTTCTTATCCATGCCCCCTATTTTCTTCCTATCTTATCCATAGAAGGGATATTTTGCTCAAGGAGACTGCATCATGCATCCATCCTCTCCTATCTAGAAGTCCTCCCTAGTTTTCCCTTTTTCATTATGCTATTTTCTTGGTAGCATCAATCTCAGGTACCTAGTCCCTAGTCTCAGGTACCTAGTCTCAGGTACCTAGCTCTGGGAAGAGAATATCTTGTTTTCTGTTGAATGACTGAAACTCAGCACACAGACTAGTACAGTAACATATTTAGCAACCCTGGGTTAAATTAATTAACTGGATATTTATTAATGGATCATGCATTTGTACTTTTTAATGGATTTATCAGTGGTGAATAGACAGTTGTGAATATTGTAATAGAAAGTAAGATTCATATATGGTGTTGTGCTGTAAGGAAATATGTTTAAATCACATTGCTGTATTGGTATTGAAGCAGTGAAATGTTCCTTTTAAATGCATCTATACCTAGAAGTGAAATGGCAGGTAGATAAGAAGAGAAGTTCAAAGACCAGTGGTGGTGAACCTATGGCACCTGTGCCACAGGGAGATGTTTGTATCATTGAAAGCTCTAAAAGTTTTGCCATCTGTGCTACTGACCAAATCTGGTTTGTTATGAGATCATCTGTGTACGTGGCAATGACAAATCTGCTCACTATAATCCTGAGCTGGCTGATTTTGATCTTTGCACCAGAAATTAAAAAGGAGTCTTTAACATAAGTTTTTTTTTTAGTTCCTGGAGGATGTATTTATATATCTGTATATATGTCTTAACTATCTCTATCCCTAAGTTAGTCTACATCTTATCATATTTAGTCTGTTTTTGAAAAATTAAATGGGTTGTAAAGAAAACCTCCTTTGATGATTCCTTCCTAGATCCAAATTCTATATTTTCCAAGAGTTGCAAACTCTGTAAGAGAAAACCAAAATAGACACCCACAGATGATAGTTTTAGATATAAAAAGTAAACATAAAAAGCGTACAGAAAACCTTTGCCAAACAAGCATTAAGCTAATTGTCCTTAACTTGAACCATGCTCCAGTAAATAAGAAACCCTCATTTCACTCAGGTAGCTATGAACCCACCATTCCTTGGTTCCCTTAAATATGGTGGATAGGAAGGTTTTATTTTCATGGGGCATATCTCAAATGTAAATGTGCTCTCTATTAAAATGGAAATCCTGAGGGGTGCGTACCTTTCTCTACTGCACAGTATTGGCTCACTGTGCTGCTATGTGCAACAAATATCATGATAAATACTATAATGAGGCATCTAAGATACTGCTTCCATTCTGATGGAGAGAACATTGCCCTTTATCTGATGATCTATTAGGAGCATGAAAACCATAGTTAATGTGGTGTGAAAATATCTTTTGATTTATTATGAGTAAAGATATGTAACAGAAGATGAAGTTTATCAAAGGCAAATTGTAAGACCAGCTCCTGAAACCCCTGAGGGTTACAGCATAAAGCGAATGATCTAAGGGGGTGATGAAGAAGCTTTCTGGGAAGAGCAGCTGGATTATAACCCAAAACACACTTATTTATAATGCAAATTGCCCACCCTGCACTTAAGCCTAAATATTGAAATTTTAATATAGAAATAAACCAACTCATATATTAACATCTTTAAAAAAAAAAACAAAAGATGAAACAATATCATGAGTGCCATAGTTTTGCCTGCGCTGATCAGAACACTTACGCTGACACACAGTGTTAGATTCGATTATTCTGTCTGAAAGAAACCAATCAGGGAGAGTGTGCTTTTCCCGGAAAACCATTCCAGAGAAACAGGGAGTCAGGCTGTGGCCTCCGCGGAGCCGCCTGTGACATCGATGTCTCAGTCTATTCCATTATTAAATCTGGCTACATTAAGGAGATGTGCAACCTGTTGCACTTACATCAGAATCCCGGCCTCTCTATTCGGAGTAACTAATGCGTCCATGAAGGGGCACTTGGCTCTTAAATCCTATCCCTAGTGGTTCATATTTACATGTCACGCTGATTATGAGGATGGAGACGGAGGCTTCATTTTTAGAATTATAGCCATGATTTTCTTAATGGACTTTAAAAATGCCAGGCAGTGCATTTTCTAGTCGTATCAGTTTACCAAAGTGGTGTGCTCAATGGAAATATTTGTTAAATGCTTTTTTGTTGTTAAATAGGAACAACAGCTCATGAAAAAAAAGACTCAATTTATTTTATATTCTCATTTTAATTCCACAACTGTCCTGAGGGATCACTGGACCTGATATCAGTATTCAACCTGATGGATGAATGAATCTATCAGGAAATGAATTCATTAGTGGTCACACGATGATTTAGGAGCCGAGCCAGAGAGAGATTATTCTAACTAGGGTGAGAACAAGTGTATATATACGTTGTGTGTGTGTGTGTTTGTGTGTGTGTGTTTGTGTTTGTGTGTGTGATTATAATCATTTTTTACAGAAACACAGACTATAAACTTTTCTTCCTCACTTTGTTGATACTGCTCAGAGATAGAATCACTTGAATATTTAGTTGTGTTTAGCATTTGGTAATTTCTGAGTGACAGAAAGCAATATTCTCCATATTGACTTGATTTATTGACTTCCTTCCAAATCATATTTCTATTATAAAATTTGTGGGTTTACCACATTTATTCATCTGAAACCAAATCTCTAGCCAGTTATGGCTCTTTAACTTACTATATAACTGGAAATGAGTGTGATAATTTACTTATATGTCTTTTAATATTAGCTCAAATTTTACTGAAATCCCCCCAAAACTATAAATTATATTTTATGGTCTAAAATTACATTGGTTATCTAAGAGATAAAGGAATATATAATATTTGGTATTAATCCTTAAAAATTCTAGAAACTCAAGTGTATATAAAGTAGTTCAAATAAAAACTAAAAAGTGAGAATATAAGAAGATGGAAGGAATTTATGAAGAGGTAACATTCAATTTAGACCCTGGTGAACTCGAAATAGTTTTTCAAATACAGATGTAATTTGAAAAGGAAAAGGGTAACAGAATTCTGTGAGCAGAGAATACAACAAAATGGGAACAGAAGATGGCCAGAAAATGCACACTTTCCCTCACCCCATGGAGGAGCTGGACTCCACTTTAGGAGCTCTGAAGACCCCGTGTGATCTGAGACTGGCGATGGAACAGGGTTCCTTTGAATTGGGCTACATTCACAGCCTACTTTTCATGTTGACATGAGGTCTTGCTACATCACTAAATTGCCCAGGCTGGGCTTGAAGTTGATATCCACCTGCGCTGGCCTTCCAGATTACAGGCATGTACCACCACACCAGATCAACTTATCTTCGGGGGAACTTTCTTTTCAGGTTAATAACTATATTTTTTTTTTCTGGAGGAAATTGAGATAAAGAATCCAAAGGTGTAGCTAAGGCCAAAAGTTAATGAAAAGCTTTGTAGATGTTTTGGAAAATAGAGGGCATGTGGAAGAAGAAGAAGGATTTATTGATGTGTTTAATAGCATGTGCAGTGAGAAGACAGGTGTCAGATCACTTTGAAGTTATTGCTCTCTCTGACAAAGAGAATGATGGAGCTACTGGAAGTACACTTTTAATAGAAGGAGTGATGAGAAGATGATGACTTTGGTTGAAACATGTTGACTTTGCGTATCAAAGGGAGATCCACTTGGAAATGTCCAGCACTTTGTGGAGAGGGCACATGTAATCCTGGGAATGTAGGTAATGGTAAAATATTAGAATGACAATCTTTGTAAACTGGACTTCACCAAAATCTAAGTCTCTATTGAGGAATGAATGATGAGAAAGGAGACAGTGGGAGCAGAACCTTAGTTTATAGTAAAACATTAAGAGTATGAGGAGCAGCCAGCGAAGACAGTGGTGAGCCACAATTGGGACTGTGTGAAGGGCTGGAGATGAGAAGAGTAGATGGAACATTCCAAAAACACTCTATGGTAGTAGAGAGAGAGAATAGTTTTGAATGGGTCCAGAAGAATTTAAACAGAATAAAAAAATCTTAGTTTATACAATTAACAAGTGAAAGGTGATGTTTATAAAACCATTTTAGTAGCCTCCTTGTGGTCGAAGCTTGAGTACAAGAGAGATATGAGAACATGTTTTTGGGATGATCACGAGGAAATGATACTATCTTTTGGGACTGTCATGTCTTGCTCAGAAGTCCATTGTAGGAGCAAACAACCTATGGGAGAAGAGAGATGCTCATTACATCTTTGTGAGGTAAAGAAGAATGAATGACTTAACAAATGAATGGCAAGGAAAGAAGGCAGAGCAAGAAGAAAGATGAAAAAAGAAAAGAAATGAGGGAGAGAGAGAGAGATTGAACATTTCAGATAGAAATAAGATGTGTATCAATTTCTGGAACATTATTATGTTCATTCCTAAGAAAGGTAGCATTAAGTTGTAATTAGGATTTAGAAAAACAATGAATTGATTTTAATTTGATATGGAAGATGAAATAGTGGCAATTTTTTGTTCCTTGATAGCTCATTTTTTACAATTCCATATGTATGTGTCTAAGATTTCCAGATTTTTCTGAGGTATATTTTTCTATTCCACTATCTTGACTCTGTTTAAGCTTAAAAACATTTCTGAGACGTGAAGCAAGAAATATTTCACTGTAAATCTCTAGGAACCTTCTACACACACATTGAGATCTATTGTTCAAGAAATTTAGAGTATCATTCCATTAAATCTCAAGACACTCTGATCAAAAGAAGTATATTTTACAAATGTTTTGGAAGGGTAAATGCCTTATGTCTAAGACAGGCCTGACATTAAAGCTTTTGTATTCCAGCACTGTGATTTTGTCTGGCAGATCATGCCACCTCTCTGCTAGAAGGTCAGTGAATGTCTGGCAAAATAATTAGGAGATTTACAAATTCCAAGAAGATTCATTTTTCTGGCTGTGAAATTCTAAGCCAAAAATAACTTCAGGTCATACCAATCCCTTGCTGCCAAGATTAGGAAGACTTCAGATTCTGCAAAATAGGGTACATATTTTACTAGCTTTGTTCACAAAAGCAGTAAGAATAAAGAAAGGATTTAATTCTGGCATTGTCAGTGATTCTATTTCACAGATGATAATTGGAGATAGGAAAGTCACTAGTTACTTATTACTGATTTGAAAATGTTTTGGGAAAATATACTGACATTCTAAGAAAAAATATGGCATCTGTTGCCTTTTTTAATTGTTTGTCCCTTTCCTAAGTTCAGAATGGCACTGTATATGTCATCACCACTGGGAAATTGTGTTTTCTCTTTGATGTCCATTTCTAAGCTACTGAAAGTTCTGAGAGCAAACAGAAAGGACTCTAGTGAACACACACTTCCAAACATCTCCAGAGCATAAGTGTGTGGGCAGCCACAAAGCAGCCTCCCAGCTGTGGCATTCAGAATACCACGGCTATCAGTCAGACTGCTTTGCAAAGTTAAAGGAAAATGAGATACAAAACAGGCATCTATTAAAGAAAAAAATTAGAGTCTCTACTGGATTTTCTCAGCCATCTAAAACAATATGATAGGTAGATGTGGGTGGTCTTTATTTTGAGGTAAAAGAAATACATTAAAAATTATTGTGCCTGAAGTAATAAAGTTAGTATGTAGCTGAGGTTTTATGTGTAATATTTCAAATTGGCTTTTGGATATATGAAAAAAGGAATGAACATGGTATTTTTTTGTTTTGATAATCAATTATGGCTAATTGCAACTGTCTCATAGTTGCTGTAGCTCTTTTTTTTTTTTTTCCGAAGAGAGTTTAAGAAATTTCAAATCCAAAGGAATGCAAAAAGGGAAGTGTTCAGAAAATATCTATGGACATTATTCATGGGTCATATCTCTTCTCATTTTTAATATTATTATCTACTGTCTGCTTGCTGCTAATAATTCATAGTCTGGGCCTTCAAGGGGCTCTGAGATCAGGGAAGACAATCAGCTGAAGAGTTGATAAAGGAGGTTTTGCAGATAAGCAGAAATGGAGGAGACTAGAGTTCAACCTCCAGAAAGACTGATATCTGACTTTCTCAAAGAAACTACTTCTGAATAGAGTCCTAAAAATGACTTAGCCAAAGGAACAACTTTAGGCAAAAGAGATGAATCTTAAAATACCTTAATTATTGTATAAGAATTTCAATTTTTAATGCAAAGAAATGGTAAGGCCCTCAAATTTTGAGCAGAGAGAAGAACACAAGCAAGTCAGCATTTGGAAGGGTAAGTGGGGCAGCACCATAGAGAACATAGAGTTGAGAGACAAGTGCACTCACCACTTACTTCTCCAAGAAGTGATGAGTACTTGAAACTAGCACTGGAGAGTAAAGATGGAGAGGGAGGAATCACTGATCTACGCATTCAGATGACTGGCTCACATCACAAACACTGACAGTCATAGACTGTCCACGGAATTTTCTTGTTTCCATCACCAATTGGGGAAATGGACATTGAAGGAGGTGAGGAGGTAGAGAATATAATTAAGTCACTCAATCGTCCATTCTGTTGCCTGTAGCCCATGAGTTACTCTTGAGTCATTTCTGAGCAGGTCAAGGACATTCATTCACCAAATGGGCACTTAACAGCTGTCTTTTTGGACTTAATACTTCTTCAGCCACTAGAAGGAGAAGACAAGGCTTGGTGTAGCTTTGCTTCCATATTCCTGTTTCATTTCTCAATTTCTCCATGACCTGGCTGTCAGCACTCAAATCCTCTTCTCTCTGCTTCCCTCCCTCATTGGGGGAAGTCTTACTCATGTTCTATGAATAGTGACTTCCCCTTCTGGGATTTCCCAGGGCCTCCATAGTAGTTAGGGACTCAGCACTTGTTCTGCTGCAGCTGCTTGGTGCTTCCTTTAGGAGAATGTCTGAGCACATGGTGCTGACCTCATGCTGCTTATGCTGGGTGATTCCCAGAGAAGCTACCTCTTGACTTTACTGCCCAACCAAGCAGACACTTAGATACTTTGTGATCAAACAGTAACTAAGTACATTAAATTCTTCAACACAGAACTGTTTCAGCTTACTAAGAATTGTACCCTGAGGAACTGAACCAAAGAATACAGGACTTTTTTGTTTTATATTATTAGTATATACTTGCAATGCAAACAGTTACATTCAACTTGAGGAATTGCTATATATGCATATAGAATCTTTGTCATATTTTCCCCTTCACAGTTCTACTATTTCTCCCCTGTCCTATCTCCTTTCCCATGTCCCTAAAGTCTAGGCTTTAAGTTAGACCAATAAGGCGAGAAATTCAAAGCCATTACACATTAACATTCTTTATTTCTGGCTCCTAGTTCTAGATGGAAAAAACATGAGCTGCATATGGTTAGTGAAACTCACTTCCAAAAAATCTTGGCTGGTTCTCAAACTATATTCAAAGCTTATGTCAGTTTTGAAGACACAAATAAAATGCATTTTGCAGAACCTCCCTTTCTTTGGCTGAATTTTTATAAAAGATCTCCCAAGACGTGAACTTCTGTAACTGTATTCTCAGCTGATTCTGATTATCATGATCTAAGTTATTTTCCGTATTCCATTTCTTCTAAAAAGAATGGCACTTCTAGGAGTCTGGAAATCTTATTTATGTATAAAATAAGAAGAGTTTCAATTTTAGAGGCTTTGAAGGACTATAGAAAATAATTTATGTGAATCTCAAATTAGCATAAAATTGAATCCTTTAAAGATGTTCCATAGAAATTTATTTTGGTTTTAATAAGCATTATATTTTAGTCTTGTCTCCGTAGAGACTCACAAATAAGTAGAATGAGCTTTAGGATGTGCGCGCGCACACACACACACTCCCTGCTCTAACCTCACCGCTTGACTAATACTGTGAACTCAGGATCAAACTGATGGACAATGATAATAACCTCAAACTCCTTCCATGAGCAATTTGTGATAAAGAATAGTATGTTTGTTTTTCAAGCATTGCTCCCTTAGCTCTAACTTTCATAAAAATCTTCAAATTTGATGGAGTTTGATAGAAATAGCTATAAAGCTCACTCAGTAAATTTTCCCAGCTCTATATTATGCAGAACTGGCAATTATTGCAGAAAAAAATACATTATCAATTTTTGTTCCTTTTTTTCCACTCCCCCTCCCCTAATTCCTATTTGCATTTGGAATTATGTGGTATGACAATTGCTCTAAACATTCATTTACAAAAATAAGCAAAGCGTATTTCTATTGATAGGATATGTTTTTCTTCAGGTTGCTTTAGGGTGAGCATTTGTTATTAAAATGACTGTTCTACAACCTCAGACAGAAAGATGAACATTGATGCAGAGTTACATGATGAGTCAGCAAAGAAGCGGAGATGACTGAGTATTTGTGTCATGTCTTATCTTAGCCACTCAGGATGCTAAACCACAATACTTTGAACTCAGTGACCTACAAAAAATAGACATATATACTACACAGTCCTGGAGGCTGAGAAGTGGGAGGAGATGTCTCTGGGGACTCAATGTCCACTACTCAGGCGGTTGACAGAGGGCCTTCATGCTCGTAGTTTACACGGTGGAAGGGGTAGAGGAGATCTCTGCGCATCTCTAACAAGAATACTAATCCTATTTCTGAAATCTGTGCTCCCCTGTTCTAAACATTCTCCATATAACCCACCTCCAAATACCATCACATTGGGCACTGAATGCCAACCTGCTGGATTTGGGGAGACCTGAACTTGAGTATATGGCACTTCTACTTATACCAACCACCTTGCTAGGTGGTTTTAAGATGTCTTATATCATTTCAATTTTTTATAGCAGTTATCAAAATTATTTTCCCATTATAAAGATGAGTAAATGAAGATCAGAATATATATGCCCCCTAAATAGAATTAGACAGTTACCAAATGCTTGGTTGCATGTATCTTATTCTTTTGAAGATATTAAATGTTGGGCAGAGTTGAAATCTTTTAACAAGAAAGAGCAACATATTTGATGTTTAATGATACTAATTTTAAGGATAACATCTGGAGCTAATGGAAATTGAAATTCCTCTTTTAAGGATAGGGCTCCTCCTCATGGTTTCCTTTTGTTCTTCTACAGTAGTTTACCCATACAGTTAATAAAAGATGTCTTTAAAAAGCTCATTTTAACACTTAACCTTAATGTCCAAGCAGCACCAGTAAATATTCAGACACAGGAAATTGATGTCTGAAAAAAAAATCTAAGAGAGTTAAGATATAAGGAAAAGAAAAGTAGAAAACAGACATCATAGAGGTTATGAAGTGATGAAAATGAATGTTTGCACCTAAGGCAAGAACTCCAGAGATTATGGCTTGGAATGAGCAAATAGGGCTCAGGAAAGACATTAAGGGTAATGGTGAGTGAACAATTTAGGGGAAAATATGGATACAGCTTAGTTTTACTGCAGCCACATTTCCATATCAAAGTACACCACAAGATTAAAAATACAAAGTGAATATACAAGGCAGTAAATTATTTCTGTTCACACAATGTTAAAATAGAAAAATATTTCCAAACAATAAATAGATAGAATACATTCCCTTCCTGCTCTATGTCATTTTACAGCTCTTCCCTGATACCAGCTGTCTTTTAGCTAATAACTTGTATATAGTAACTGCAATCTACAAAGCATTATAATAGTTTATTTAAAACCAAATTCTAATCATCTCCAATGCAGTGGAATTTAGAAACTGACAAACTGGAATTCATAAGCTGCAGACGTGACTAGATTCAAGTATCCCACATTTCCCCAAAACCTGTTCCCACTAAGCTCCTTTCACAGTGGCAAGAAAGGTGAAGTAGGTTTGGGCCCCAAGCCATTGCAATTTCCACGAACCACTTGGGGTTCACTCTGAAAGCTCCAACTCACAGGCTTTGGCACCCCTGCAAGAGTCACAGGAACCAGAGAGATCTAGCATCTAATCCTCAGGCTTGAAGACCAGGCTGGCTGAGGGGAAAAAACAATCTCTATTGCCAGAGGAAGAATGAAATCCTGAGAAACAAAAAAATACGATAGGCCCACAAAATTCTTTAAATTCTCTATCTGGCAATCTCCAAAGTGGATTTACTTCCTTTTTTCATTTTTAACATGTGCTAATGTGTACGGCAGTGAGCAAGAAGACAAATGTGCTCTTCTGAAAGGGGATGAGAAGAAAGGCACCAACCACCATGCTCATCAGCACCTATAGTGGCTTTTATACATGCACTTGATCAATGGTATGCTGAGCTCCACCTACATGAAGCAGAGGCATGCAAAATTAGGCCTTTCCCTTCATTATCTGGCTTTGAATTGTTGCATAATTCTAATTCAAGTAAAATAAGTTGCAACACACTATTCTCTTGGCTCCTTCTAAGCCCAGTTGTCATAAGGCCAGACCAGTTTAACTGGACATGATGACTAGAGGACAACATTCTGGAAAAAGTATCCCTCTAACGGGGTGCAAGAAGGGTTCTCGGTGGGCAGCCAGGGTCATTCTTTGGCCTACACATCTGAAGAGAAGGTGAGAGGGAGTTGGCATCAAATAAGGATTTTCTAACTCATGCTTTTAAATAGCAAGGTCAAAGAGCTGATTTTTTTCTTCCTACAAAATGTCTAACACAGAAAATTCAAGTATATAGCAGATGTCACTGGTCAACTTGACCACAGGAAAAATTCATTCTCTTTGAGAGTTGTTAACTTTTCTCCTTCAAGTGTTCTCCATTTGCTTTATGGTTGAAATTGTCTGTTCTCTAAGACTAGATCAATATATCTTGAAAAATCAACAGAAAAAAAAAAACAAGTGTTTAGGATTTCACAAAGGTTGTAATATAATGGATTGCAAATCAGCATGAGATGGACTTATTTTAGATTAGTTCTACAGAATCAAGCCAGTATAGTCCTATACATCTCTTCATTTTATCTCCCAGCTTTCTAGATAGACTTGAAAGTGGGGAGACAGAAAGAGAGAGAGAGAGAGAGAGAGAGAGAGAGAGAGAGAGAGAGAGATTAGGATTGTGTCTACTGGTTCTCAAAGGCAACTCTACTACAAAATATTGCCATATTTCCTTCAAAATTTAATAAAATAAAAAAGCAACACCACTCACTGTTAAAGATGACCTCCCACCTCAGTAACTCACCCTTCTAGGAGGTATTTTTTGTTTTTGTTTAGTTTTCTTTTTTTCTGAAAAGAAGTTGTCAGAAGGAGACACAGCATTAATATTGATGTGTTATGAAGAGAATTTGACAAGTGACAATTGCTATTCATAAGTATTTTCAGTTTTTTCAAAGTTCTCATGTGGCATGTTTTTAAAGTAAATCCTTTTCACTCAGTTCTTTGGAAAAGTGAAGCAAATACTTAAGAAAGTTAGCGGGCAGATTTATTTGTCTCAACTGCATGGATATTTTGAGTTAAATACAAAACATTTTTTTGGCCCATGTGTTTAAAATTTTTCAGGATACGTGGTATCATATGCCTTGCTTTTTAAACATGGACAATATAAGGGTGGTTTTATAAACAAAGTCACAAGACTTAAAAGTAGTACTTTTAAAATAAATCAAATTAGACCAATATAATTATTTAACAGATAACAAGGACTCCTGCAATGACTTCACTACAGTTATTCAATTGCTAAGTGATGGCTCTTCAACCCATAATTCTTGAACCCATCGCATGTATGTCAAAGCCTCTCTATTACCCAATAATTTGTTTGGAGGAGAAATTTACCAACACTTTATCAGTCAGTTCTAAAAAAATGCAACCCACTCTCTTGATTTAACCAATACTTTATGTTTCAAGTTTCAGACTAAAAAACTAAGCAACCCACAACTTGATTTTGGAGCATTATTTTCATTGTGTAAGAAAAAAACATATTTGTTTAAATTCCAGATTATGAAACTTGTTTTTATTTTCATAACATGAGATGTATCAGGTTTAATCTATAGAGTGTTCATTGTTTTGTAAAGACTAGTTTCTTCAGCCCACATAACTTTCACTGTAAGCCATCTCGCCTGTAGTAGAGCTGTTTTCTTATTCCCTAAGCACTATCTAAATATTTAATCTTCAGCAGGAGAATTACCTGTTTTCATAGTAATTGTTTTTTCTCTTTCTGGGGTCTTGTACGTGCTTTTAGGCTTTGTCTTCTTTCTTCTATGATTTCTGCTGTCGTTGGTTATAAGATTGTTTGCAAGTATATCATTTCAGGTTCCTGAGAAAGCAGAAGCCAATGGCATGTAAAAAGATGAGAGATTTACTATGGGGGATACCCATGAAAGAGACACAGGAAGGAGCAGGAATGGGTCTGACACACCTCTGGTCACAGGGCAGATCTAGTGCTCAGAAGGAAATGTAGAATGTGGTTTAGTGGTGGGAAAGTCTCTACCAGCTCATTATGGGAACTCACATGGTGAGAACCCCACACTACCCAGAAGTAGCAGGTCTACTACCTCATCCACTGGTTAAGAGACCTTCAGGGATAGCACAGATCTTGAACAAAAGGCTGTGGTACACTTAAAGACTGTGGCTAGCTGCTCTGAGCTCACTATTATCCAGAGAATGTTCTCTCGCAAGGGAGACTGGGGCTACATACCTCCGTGGTTACCACCGTTCAGCCTCCCATGCAGCTAGAGTCTTTCTGTGGGGTCTGGGGACTGGCTATCTCTTGGATCCCATCTGATTTCCTAAGGGAAACTCACAAGGGCACAGTGAGTGTGGTGAGTTGTGCTCCTCATCATGGCAGTATCTTTGGGGCTGCAACTGAGACTCAACATGTTTTCCTCTATTATTTAAAATTAATCTCATCTTCATTAGCACCACTACTCACTGAAGTACCTAATGTGGTAGCAGAACATGAAAAATTGGAATCCCTGATGACCACAGCCTTCTTGAGCCAAGTCTGTTATACACAATATTTCCATGTTACAAGTGAGAAAAGAATTAGGAGGTACCCAAGGGAACTGCACTGGGTCCACACACATTCTTCTTTGTCTTGTGAAATTAGCCTCATTTTTTCCTGCTGTTCAGAATCAATGGTTTCTTCTACCCTAGGGACTTCTCTTCTTTTATGCTGTTCTTTTTACAAACAGGGTTACAAAATTTCGGAGAGATAGCTTTGTTATTGTTCCATTTCTGCATCTCCTAGATTCTAGAATAAGTGTATTTCTACAAGAACTAGCATCTTTATTCCAGGAGATTAAAGGTGGTGTCTCTGCCCATTTTATGCAGCTAGACCACAGACTGGGAGACTTTTTTGGCATCTTGTTACAAAGGCTGGAAAGGGCTGCACTTGATGAGGGGATTTTTGCTTCATTAGAACGTGGTAGAAGGTATCTACGACATGAGAGAGCAACAGACTGAGCTCATGGACTCAAACCTTTTAATAATCAATATCAATCTATTCACAAGCGTGTGATTCTCTAGTCCCTATGCCCCAAAATTGTTTCACCAACAATTAAATGTCCAACATATGTTTTGAGGGAATACACTCAGACCAAGGCAGATTGCAAACACAAATTCTCCTAGAGGGTCTTTGGTTGTCTTGTCTGCCATCTTTCTTCTTCCTGGTAGCACCCCTCTGGAAGAGAGATCTTAGTCATATACCACTAGAGGCCATATCAAACATTTGTTCCCCTATCAGCAAAAGGAGTACGTGTATCAACATACTATCGGATCACCTACAATACTTTCTTTTGGGGGCACTATATATCCTACTCCTCAACATCAAGCTTTTCTCTAAGGCTGGTTTTAGTTAGTATAATGTGAATAAAAGATTACGCACCCATTTTTAAGCAGGAACCATAATGGTGATTGTGCAGTTCAATGTGCTTTTCTTTCCTTATCAAGCAATAATGTATCTCAAGAAGGACCTGTCATGGTGTATCTCTAGATGTCTCACTAAAGTCATACTTACCCCTCAGTGGGGCTTTGGAGAGGTGATTGGACCATGGAAATATGATCATCAAAACCACCACTGAGTTTAGAGTTGATTTTGTTGTTAGGAGGTGGGATCCGGTCAGAAAACATTGGTCACTAGGGGTGTGGCCTGAAAGGATGTGTATATCTTCCCTGCTCTTCCATTCATGCTGTCTCTGCTTCCTGTTTCCCATTCCATAATCAACTCTCCTCTGCCATGTTCCTGTTCAAGTTTTCCTGTTCAGAAACTACGACTATGGACTGAAATCTCTACAAACTGTGAGCCAAAATTAACTTTTCTTCTTTGTATCTGTGGGCATCAAGTATTGTTTCTCTGCATTAAGAAAGTAACTACGACAGATTTTGACAGCAGAGCAATGAGGATGTGGGAGTGAGGCAATTGACCACATATTTCAGATGTCTTGGAACTGATTTCAGCAAGAAGTTTGAAAATATTTGGAGATGGCAGCTGGAGAACCAGTCCTACAACACTACAAACCAGTACTGATGGGTGACTCTGGTTGGAACTCAGAAAACCAGAATGCTGAGAGAAAGGCAGACAAAAAAGACCAGCTTCTTCGGGTTTCTCATGAGAACAAGAACTGCTTTGGCAGATGGGCTCCAGATCATATGTGTTATGCTCTGGCAGAAATTTTGTCTACATTTTGCACATGTCCTAAGACTTTGTGGGAGACTGAGATGAACTGCAGTGGGCTACTTAGCCTGACAAAGGAAATTTCAAGGCAGCCAAATGTTCAGGCTGTGGCTTGGGTACTACTGGATGCTTTTAGCAAAGTCTATTATGAGAATCAAGAGCTAAGGGCTGAGCTGAATGATTTAAAAAGTTATGGGTTTGGCCATAAAATAAGCTACGGTAAAGTTGGGGCCTGCAAAAACGGATCTGAGGAGCACTTAGTTACTAAAAAGGTTAGCAATGAAACAAACCTGAGTAGCTTGCAACAGGGCAATAAAGGAGATAGCTTGAAGGCATTACAGAAACCAGCAGGACTTCACTGTTCACAGGCTCAGCATTACAAAAGTGAAAGACTTTCTTCAGAGAAGATAGCCCTGGGGAATCCTACTAAAGAAGGAGAATGGCAGCCTAGGACCTTCATTCCTCAAGATTTAATTCTCAGGGCTCAGCCATCCAGCCATTCCAAGATCAGCACAGCCATCATTCAAAAAGACCTAGATACCCTTCAAGCTGGCAGCAGACTTTGGCCTCATCCATGTGGTGCTAGTTTTACAGACTCTCAGAATGCCAGAATGATGGAGTTGGAGGAGTTTCCTCCCAGGTTTGAGAAGAGCTGGGAGGCCAGGCAGTGTGGCCCTGAGAATGCAGGGCATGAAGCTGTGACTGTGAATCCCACAGTGCAGTGGAGACCCCAGAGAGCTGAAGAAGCCAGGGATGTGGAACAGCTAAGGAAATCCACAAGCACCGAACAAAGCCTGTTCAACACAGAAACCATGAAGGTTAAAACCACTGGCAATGCCACCGACCAAGGCAGTCAGAGTTCACACATTGCAACGGTTTGCCCCAGGTGCTGAACATAGAGCTACAGGAATTAATGTTTGCCCAGCTGGGTTTTGATCTTGCTTTGGTTTCACTGGTTTCTATTTTCCTAGCTTGAATGGAAATGTTTATGTTGTCAGTGATTTTTTATAGGGGCTTCCAGCTCCCAGTGTGCCTTATGTCTCAGGGGAAGATTTGTACTTGAACTTTTCAGCACTACTGAGGCTGTTAAGATTTTAACCACAGATGAATGAATACATTTTGTGTCAATGGATATCCATGAATCTTTTGGGGGCTGAGATGGAGTGTCATGGTTTTATCTGAATGTTCCCCAAAGCCCCATGTACTCCTAGGGGGGATATTTAGGAGGTGATTGGACATGTGATCATTGGTAGTGGATTATTCCAGTAGTGGCTTTATAACAGAGTTGGTGTTAGGAGGTGGGTTCTGTTAAGACATGAATTACTGGGAGGTGTGGGCTGGAAGGGTTTATTTCGTCCCTGTTTTTCCCTTCACTCTACCTTTGCCTCCCGTCTACCATTCTCTGAACAACTCACCTGTGCCGCTGGCTGTTCTGTGGTGTTCGGCTTCAGACCCTTCTGACTATGGACTGAAACCTCTGCATACTGTAAGCCAAACAACACTTTTCCTCCTTTCAGCTGTGGCTCAGGGATGAGAAAGAAGCTGAGCTGGGGCTAAATGGTAGCATGAAAATAGAGAGGAGAGCAGAGCCACAGCTCATGAAAAACTAGTTCCAGTGACACAGCAGGAAACCGGCGCGGTAAATGATAGGATCTGGGGATTGTTCGGTACCGCAGGTCAGCCTAAAAAGATCTGACCATTGTGGCATACATTTCCTTATCTGTGACATTTCCTTTGGGACTTGTAGTTTCTGGTGGTGAGTAAAGGCCTTGTTCCTATTGTTTCTGAGGGCTCTGGCCTGGCTATATCAGAAATAGGGATGTAACTCATTGGTTACAATTGGGGAAATTCTGCTTCCATAGATACAACTCAGTGGCTGCTCTTACTATAGAGACCAGGAATCCACACATTTAGAAATTTTACAAGGCTTTTAGTGAATTTAGCATTTGATTATGGGCTTCAGTTTGCTCTGGACTAATCATCTTTCTAGGTCTTGGAACCAACGACACCATCATCTTTATAGCTTTGACCTGAACACTGGCTTTGTGTATCAGATCTTACCCCCATTGTTTGGTATGGCATTTACAACCTAGCCAAACCAAACTTGCAGCCTGTTACTGCTCTCATTCAGTTTCATGGGGGCCAAATGTGGCCAAAGGAGCACATTGAGTTTCTTCTTGGGAGAAGCGCGTCCGTCCGTGTGTGTGTGTGTGTGTGTGTGTGTGTGTGTGTGTGTGTGTGTGTAAGCACATATATGAGCAGAAACAGGTAAATTGTTTTGTGCCACTAAAAAGATAATTCTGAAACAATGCAGCAGAGTGAATTATCTATCTGGGAAAAGGTATAGGCCTATTTAGGTCAAAGTAACAGGGAAATTGCTGATACAATTATTTCCTTTTACTCTCTCATAAATGCCCCTTTGCATTAACACACGTGTAAATCTCCCCAAGTGGATGTTACTGGCAATGAGATGATTGCCCAGATAAATCCTCAAAGCACCTTTGTTCAGTAAAGCAGCCAAAAACATAATAATAGATAGATGAGGAAAAGACATGAGGAGGAGCCAGAATTAAATAAAATCAGATCCCTCCTTTTCTGTGACAAAATCTGGTTCACAGTCATCAGAAACACACAATAAAGTTTCCCAAACCACAAAGGCCGCCCACCCCTCCTCCTCCCTGGTCTTCCTTAAGTTCTTAATGAGGTTTCACTCAGCTGCTCACTTATGCCCTGACTGATGGTCTCAAAATACATCCCGAAAGTATTATGCAACATAAGAGCCAAGAGCCAGGATGTTGCTACCGTGGTGCGACATCCTCTTGCCATTCTTCACTGTTCATGGGCATCTATATCTCTGTCCATGTGCTGAATTCACAGCCATTCTCATTGTAAAAGTCTTGTATTTAATGTCCAAGCGACTGAAAATATTCAGGAAAAAGTGATATATATTTTTGAATTGGTGACACATTAGCCTTGGAATTCAATAGCACAGTCAGAGACTGATGATTTTATGGAGTCCTTTCTGGCTCTGTCCACAATGGACATGTAATTGTCTAAAAAACTAAGCTTCTTTCTCATTATTGTTTTCCCTGGGATATTAAACTGGTGGTGCAGGTCATAATAATACAAAAGATACAACCCTCACTTTAAATTCCAGCATATGATGGAAGCATAGCCAGTCAAAATTAAGGTTAAAAATTATCTAGACAAACTTATGCAGAAATGTAGACTCAAGAAACTTCCAAAATTCGTGTACTAATTCATTTGAGTATATTGTAGCAATATTTATCCTCATTTTCTCTCATGTGGATAAAAGAACTCCATAGATATAGAAAACTCTAGGGAAATCTTTCCTCTAAAGTTTCATATTCATACTTCTGTTCTTTTCTTCACGAAAGCATCATCATTACTTACTAAAACAGAGAGAGGCTCAAGAACAGTTTCCTCTATGACCTGTTGCATTTTCAATGTTAAATTTAAGAATTTTAAATTTGAACACTTTGTAGATCCTGAAAACTTGTAAAATAATAAGAGCCATCTCAGAACTTTAACTTTTGACTAAACGGTGCTACACATTTTCTAGTAGAAGTCCTGCTTGTTAACAACATTGAATTTTTCTCCCTTCATGTGTTTATTTTTTCATAGTAACTAAGTATCTATTGCAAATGAAAGTTTCTGGAGAACAGGTAGGTTGACAATTCCTTCACCACTGTTTTAAAACTATACTTACCTTCTCTATTTTTTCTTTCCTTTCTCCCCCTTCCCTCCTTGCCTTTTTTCCTTTCTTCTTTTTTTTTCTTCTTTCTTTTTTTGCTTCCCTGTTTCTCTCTCCTTTCCTCCTCTCCCCTCTGTCTTTGTTTCTTTAATTTAATTTCATTTATTTTTTGGCCATAGGAATGGAACTGAGGGCCTTCTCACTAAGAGATAAAACCAGCCTTCTTTTTCTATTTTTTGTTTTTATTTTTAAACAAAGTCTCACCAAATTACTGAACTTCTCAGGCTGGGCTTGAACTTGTCATCCTGCCTTAGCCTCCCAGAGACTAGGATTGGAAACGGGCAGCCCCACACACTGCTTATGTTTTTCTCTTTCTTCCTTTTTTCCTTTTTATGGAAACAGAAGCCATGCTATTTAATTTTCCCCCATATAATACACAGATAAATTAGGGATAAGTCTGACTAAGTGGGGAAGAGTCTAAATACTGGACACTGAGTCCCAGTCATCTGTCAGAATTATTCTAGGAATCACTGTCACTAAATCCTGGTTTACTGTTTAAGCTACTAATACTATTTGCCTTAAGTTAAAAAAGAAAAAAGGGATTGCAGATTGAAGACAAAGTGTGTTGTGTAGGATCCTTCCTCTTTGGGACATTCAGTACATCTGGAAATGCCAGTTAAGAATTCTAATGATAATCAAATTGTATTTTCTTTACCTTCATACTCTGACGCAGCATGATAGCATATTTTCATGTTATTTAAAACTGTCTTAAAAGGGAGCACATTTGTAAAACACACAATCTTCAGTTCACAGAACTGAGGGTCCTCACAGGCTCCTGTCTGTGGTCTTCGGCAGACAGGTGAAAGACTTTCACGGATTTTGCTCTGCTTTCTCTTACAGCATAGGTGGGGAAGGAGGACGCGGCCACGAAGGGAGCTACGTGGGCAAGCACTTCCGCATGGGCTTCATGACGATGCCTGCGCCTCAGGACAGGCTTCCGCATCCCTGCTCCAGCGGCTTCACCGTGAGGTCCCAGTCCCTGCACTCGGTTGGGGGCACCGAGGATGACAGCAGCTGCTCCCGGAGACAGCCACCCCCCAAGCCCAAGAGGGACCCCAGCACCAAGCTGAGCACCTCCTCGGAGACCGTCAACAGTGGCACAGTCAGCAAGAGCGGGAGGGCCCCGGAGAGGACGGAAGGTAACGCTTGCTTGCTTGCTAGCTCAGCTCACGCTCGGCTGCTGCGCGGCATCTGGGACTTGCAGGCTCCAGCCTTGGGTCCCATGCTAATCGCTCTGCCTTCCTCACAGGGTCACATAATCCTGCTTTCCTCACCCCGAAGTTCCAGGAAAGAAATACCAAGGGGGAAAGTTGTTTTATGATGTGTTTTCAAATGACACCCAGAAGCAACCAGGAGGATGTACTTAATTTGTATAATAAGAAAGAGGAGGAAATATGTGAGTTTTATTTTTAACCCCTTTAAGCTTTGAATCACTCGAAAAATGTTTTGCACAGAAATATTTCTAGAATTTATATCTTTCATTAATGCGATTTACATGATTCAAAGAAGCATTATGTGATTATTAGGGGAATGTGTTAATGCAGGAATTTCGAAGGAAAACAACTTAGGATCGTATCTCAAGAGATGGTAGTGTTAGCCTTGTTCCTTTGCAGTCAACAGAAAAGGATGCATGTGTGTACTCTACAGATTTCCATCTCTGCTTTCCAGCTCTCATTTCTAGCTTTATCTCAGCTTCAGAATGCACAAATCAAGTATATTCCATTTTCCACACTGATCTCTGAAGATAAATAAATAAAATAGGTCTCATTCATCCTAATTCCATCCATTCTTTCGTCTTTCAGTGAATAAAGAAGATCATAGCTTCCCTGACATTTTCCTGGAAGCCCCTGGATAGGAGGGTAGTCTGAAGTAGGCTTTGATACAAGGTACTTCACTCCCTTCAGGTTGCTATAACAAATTGCCATAGACTGGGCAGTTTATAGTGAACAGCAGTTTATCTTTTAGAGCTCAGAAAGCTGGAACAATCTAGGAATCAAGATGTTATTGTTCTGTGGTTAGAGTTCTCTTCCAGGTTGCAGAGCACTGTTTTTTTTTGTGCTCTAAGTCCCCACCTCTAAATACCATCACAGTGAGACTAGAAGTTCAACATTTCAGTTTCAGTGGTTGTAAGATTCATTTCATGGTGTGAGGTTGTTCAGATTTTTCTGTATCTGTTTTGATAAATACTTGAATGTTCCCAATACTGCCAGCAGCAATTCACCCAGAGAGTTGCACCCTAAGTCTTTCTCCCACCTTCCCACCTTGCCCCATGGAGGCCTTCTCCTCAGCAGGCTTTGGGAGCCCTTCCTATACCTAGTTTCTCTGCAGGATTGATTGTAGTGGAGAGTGGAGACCACATAGCTTTCTCTTCAACTGGTTAGAGCACTTTACCACTAAGGGTCCTGGTTCCTCATGAAATCTCCCTCACCTTCTAGCCTTCCACATTTTTTTGTTTGTTTGTTTGTTTTTTTGAGACAGGCTCTCACCTTTTGTAGTTCAGGCTTGCCCTGAGTCCAGCCTTGAACTCACAGTGATCCTCCTGCCTCTGCCTCCTTTGTGCTAGGATTACAGGCGTGAGCCACCACAACCAGTACTGTGGAATGTGGTTCTGATTGCTGGTGGGTGTGAGTCTCTACGCCCAGTATTGTATGTGGTTTCTGAGGATCAACCCAGAGCCCTTGCACTTGCAAGACAGGTGCCAGAACCACTGAGCTAAATCCCCAGCCTAGTCCTCCACTTTTCAAGAAGCTCAAATATAATCCATAATAACACAGTGGCTATAGTTTATATAGCTACAAGAAACTGTACTATGGCTAACATGTACATGTGCCTGTCTGCATATGTTTTGGGATGAAATTTTGAGAAAGTAGATTCCTTTTTCCATCAGTCAGTTGGGTCAGTTTATTCTTCAACTTGCAATAACACCAAGCACATCAACACATTTATGCTTTCAGAAGAAATGTAGACATTTAGTTTACTTATTGATATAGCAGATGGGCCCAGAGAGATCAATGTTGTAAATTTCAAATATTATTCATAAGCTTTCTGTAATATTCATTGATGGTACCTTTCATCTATCTGGATTTTGTTTTGTTTCCAGAAGTTTCACTTTTTCTTCTTCTGCTGCTGGAAAACTACATAATTAATGAGATTATATTCTTTGAAAAAGATTACTGATTTAGGAAAGTTGTTTCAGAATACAATCTAGATCAATTCAAGAATGAAGGTAAATAAACAAGCTTCCTGCAGAGAGCAAAGTCAGGGAGACAAGGGATGCATGAGATGACAGCAGCCTCATGAGGCCAAGAATGTTCTTATCAGGGAAGTGAAGCTCCTTCTTCAGACCAGCCCCCTTCTGGGAAGCATAACTGGGTAATTGGAGCCAAAATATGGGGAAAAAATCATCATTACAATTTTGCAGAAGAAGCAGGTGAGTGGTGATTAAAAAGGACAGGAGATTCCCATCCATTGAAGAGTCTTCTGGTGGCTAGTTCCTGAAGGCCATCATATTTTCTAAGACCTTTCACCACTGAAGGATCAAAGTTTCTCAACACCTTGTTATACAACTGTTACATAACAGTTATATAGTCTTCATTTCTCCCCACAAGAGGAGAGAGTGTCTTGGCTGTAGTAGCACAGATGTCATTTAAACTTAGAAAACTGCTTAGTGGACATGAAGCCTTTAGGAGCACTGGGTCCAAGTCAAACATTTCCACTCAGGACCACGTGGGAAGCCCTCCTCTGTGGTGACTAATGGAAAGTTGCCATAGACTGCGAGAGTTATTAGCATCCTGTGCAGAAATGGTTGATTTCTGCAGAAAAGTGATTGGAAGGTCTACGCATATGTTGTTTTCTCCTCAGAAATCTTAAGGATAAAGCCAGTTGCAAAACTAGCTATATTAAAATCTTTTCTAATACTCTGTGACCTTAATAATGATAGGATAGAATCAGGGCTCATTTCAGACGTGAGAAAAGTCTTGAATCCAAATGCACGTGTATATAAGTACACACTTGAAGCTAAAATTATATATATAACTCTTTTATGAATTCTCAGTTCTTTATAATTACCAGCTAACTCAAGTTCATTATAGAACATGTTTTCTTTACAATCTTCTAGTTATAAACATTATAACATAGATTGAAAAATAAACTCTTACAAACCTTAGCTTACCTTTTCTTTTTACAGTAAATGTCAGCAAAATCAAAATATTGATTCAGTGGCATTAGAATGATCTCCATGGTAACCAGCTTCTATTTAAGCAGAGGATTATGATTTCCCTGTGGATAAAAGTAAAAAAGAACTAAACTTGTAGCAAAATGACTCTTCATAAGAGAAGAAAGAAAGATAGAAAGAAAAAGAGAAAGAAGGAAAGTTGAACACAAAGTATCACATACCCAGTTCTATTCAGTCTTTAAAAATCATAGTACAGCCCCAATGAACTATAGCTTTATCCCTTTATTTTAGGAGATCATACAAGAGTAACTTGCAAAAGCCTAGACGGTTGAGAATATAAATGAGCAATCAATGTACTATAAGTATTTTAGTTATCCATTATTGCCTCAGTGTGGCTTCCACTTCTTTTGAGGAAAGATTGGGTAAAATTAAAGGAGTTAACTAGAAAGAATAATAGGCCTGTGAGTGAGGTGGGCCTGGTATATGATCCAGCAAACAAACTGGCTACACAGTATGTCATCAGTTATCCCCGTCCCTGGAAAAATCCAGATTCCACTCTTCAGAACTGTGTGGCCAGAAATGCTTTGTGCTATGCGCAGAAGGGGCTGTACTTACAGTCAAGAGGCAGACAGTTGCCGTAGGCAACTGACTCAGTGAGATGGAATTGATAGTGTCCGGCCTTCCTCATACTCTCACATCAGTCCAGTGGGCTAATTCCAGCGACATGCATACTAAGAAGAAATGGCTGTGCAAAAGGAAGTTGGTACGGTGTGTAAGGTGTACTTACCATCTATTAATATTCCCAAATAAACTGAAATTCTAGTTTGACACAATATATGTATTGAAAAGAAATAGGAAAGAAAAGGAAAAGATAAATTCACCCATCCATTATAGTTAAGCGTTAACATTTTAACAAATTGGTATCATTAAAAACATGGAAAATAAAAAGTTCTAGCAAAGGTGGAGGGGAGAGAAAATCTTTGCACAGTGCTGGCAGAAAATGTAAATTGATGCAGCCATTAGGGCAAAAAAAGCTTGACATTGCTCACAAATAATTAAAAATAGTACCTGTATGTGATTCAGCAATCTCACTAGTGAATATATATCCAAAGGACATAATTTCCACACTTTAGAGAGGTATATACACACTATGCTTATGACAGCATTGCTCACACCACCTGCAGTATGGAATAAGCCCATGTTCATCAGCTGATGAATGAGAAAGGAAATATGGGCATCTACACACAATGCAGTATTTTCAAGACAGCAATATGGGTGAATGTCAGAGACACTGTTAAGAAATAAGACAGGGGTAGAAAATCAGACACCATGTGACTCCACTTTTATGTATGATGTACCATCAGGCAATGTGGAGAATGCTAGTTACCAAAGGTTAGGGATTCAGGAGCTGTTACAGGTCAGAGGTCCCAAAATTTCATTTACATAGGAAGAGTAAGTCCAAGAAATCTATTGTGTGACATAATAACTACAGTTCATAACTATGTATTGTGTTCTCAAAATCCATAAGAGATTAAAATCTCAAAATTAAGTGTAAAGTAACATATATATATGTATATATATATATATATATATACATATATATATATTAATTACCTTGATTTAGCCTTTCCAGTTTATACATATTTCAAATGAACATAGTAATTATGATATATATACAATGTTTGACAACAAAATAAAACATTAAAAAATGGCGAAACATCCAAATTTTACACAGTGACACAAATAAACAGGGAAATATTTATTTTGTTGGTAAATAATCTTTAATAAGATATTGATATTAATAGTTCTCAGTTATAATGATATTTTAACATTAGGAAATTATATAATATTTAGGATAAGAAAGAAAATACATTTTTACTAATTCAAGAAATCCTATACCTTGTAGTGTTTAAAATCTACAAAGTTTTAAACTTCCACTTATTGGGAACTCAGCATTCAAATCATTCTTTTTAAAAAAATTATCTTTATTGGTACATTATGAATACACATGATAATCACATTCAACACTAAGAGTTTGTACCAGAATATGACATGACTTGATTCTCATTTTTTCCATTTTCCCCCCGTCCTGCATCCCCCCACCTCTCTGTACCTTGAGGACATCCTCATAAGTGAAATAAACAGGTCACAGATGTGTAAATATCATATCTTTCCTCTGATATGAGAATATGAAGTTGTAAATGAGTTGTATGTATAGTTGGTATTGCAAAGTAGAAAATATTTAAAAGGAAAGAACGTAAGGGTAAATAATGAGGGGAAAATGAATGTAGTGATACTAAAGAAAAAATCAAATCATTCTTAACACTTATTTTGTAATGAGAGCTATTGATTATTTATTTATAAAACAATAAGGACAGATTTTTGAACCAGATTGTAGTTATCCTGTCTGGCTTTCACTTTCCAACTGCTTGGTGGAGTCCTATCTTTTCAGTCGAGAACCAGAACACAGGCTGAAATATTTTGAGTTGTGGTTGTCTTTAAAACTGAGACTATGTCTCTGAACCAGAATACGTGACGTGGCTACCTTGATGACCTTGGGTCCTAGGGGAGAACAGAACAGGAGTGGTCCTTTTCTGCATGCTGCTTACAATCAACTGGGTTTCTCTGCCTCAGCCAGTTTACTTTATCAAGGTCATGGAAGAAGTGACAATTCAGAGAATGATTTCCTGAAACCTAAGTATCTAGCATGATCGCCACAGAGTTTCTGCCAGGTAATTAGTTGTTAAGCAAGGAAGGAAATAGTTTCACAGAAAGATTATTCATTGCCTTTTGGATGTTTGGTATTGGAAATTTATAGAGGCCTGAGATCTGGTCTCCTAGTTGTATTAAGTTTCAGAACAACTTAGGGGCAATTGAGGAGAGAAGAGTGGAAATCAGCCAAGTGTATTTATCATCTTGAGGAGATGATAGATTTCTCAGAATCAATTTGAGAGTTAACTTTTTACTAACAGTAGACAATCAGACTCAGCTTTATTTCTCCATTACCAGCCCAGAGAAAGACCAAGTGGATATTTTTCTTATCATTCTTTTTTATTGCCATATGTTGTAGCTCTTAATATTTACATTCTTTTTGGGGTAATGATGTAATAATATACGTAACATCTTAATCATTTCCCACATCTACCCCTCTTCCCTGCCTCCCTTTCCCAGATCTCCTTACCTATCTCCAAAAATTTATCTTAGTTTTACTATTAAATTTATTTATATTTTGGTTTTCTCATATGAGATAATTCATGCAATATTTAGTTTTCTGTGTTTGATCTAATCCACTTATTATGGTCTCAGGAGCCAACTGTTTTCTTAAAAATTATAACCCAGCACAAAAGACTAAAACACAGGGATTTCAAAGCAAAGAGACTTTGGTTTCATATTGCCAAGACTTACCATGTCTCTGTCTTTGTCTTTGTCTCTTTCTCTCTCTATCCCTCTGTCTGTCTCTGTGTCTCTCTATCCCTCTGGCTCTTTCTCTCTCTCTCTTTCTTTCTCTCTATCCCTCTGTCTCTGTCTCTATCTGTCTGGCTGCCCCAGTCAGTCTCCTCGCCTTTACACTGTGAAGACAATGGAATAGCAATGGTGATCTTCTGTGGTTGCCTGAATTCTAAGAGATTTCCAACAGTCCTCACCCCATGGCCCTGCCCTATATAACCCTGGGACTCAGCATCCTGCTGCTTGTTTGAAGGTGAGAGACTCATGTGGCAGAGCATGCTGGCAGTCTCCAGGAGGTAAGAGGAGTTCCTGGACTAAAAGTCCAGCAGGAACTCTGGGATGTAGTGTCACAAGCGCACAGAATGGAATTCTGTCAATGGGAATGAACTTGAAAGTAGATTTTCCCCAAAGCCTTCTGAGGAGCTCTCGCTGTGGCCGCCTCTTTGACTTCAGCTGATGGGACCCTGAGCACATCATCCAGCCTTCTTAGTTTGGATGCTCCCAGATTCCCACCTGTAGAAGTGTAAGCGGAACCATGTATTGTTTTTAAGAAGCTACTAAATTTGTGATAAAATTGTTAAGCAGCAATCGAAAAGGAATCAAGCTTATGAAGTTGCTTAGCTAAAAATGTAAACGTGAGCCAGTCATCAGCAAAGCAGCAGCTCAGGTCTTACACACAACAGGTGCCCAGTCCTGCCCCCTTCCTCCCACAGTGACCCAAGAGCGGATGAAGGCTGACTTTCTAGATGTCTCTGACCAGACATGAAAACAGAGATGACAAAGCAGCAAACAGAGGGACATATCAAACCTCTTGAGTATCTCCTAGTGTTTTCTGCATATGTTTTTCCCCTGAAAAGTTATTCCCTTTCTGTCTGATTGTTGTCCCTTTGAAGGGTATCAAAGCAGCTTTCCTGGTGGTTGCTTGACTCACTGGGCCAGATAACCGCTGCTCACCATTGCTTGTCTTTGCTCACGCAATGAGTGGCACTTGTCCTTCCCAGCATGCTCTGAGAAGTGCTCCAGGCTCTGCTTAGCACTACAGAGATAAATTGCAAAGAATGGCCCAAGCTGGCTCTTAAAATGCCTATGTTTTTGGCCTTGGAGAGATGTCTCATGTGTCTTGTTTATTCTGCAAGGAGGGGCTGTAGGAGGTTTTCATCAAAGGCCCACATTCCTGAATTTCCCTTTCCAGGTTGGCAGAATCAGAAGCTGCTGGGCTTCCTAGTGAACAACCCATCTGTCGAGCAGGCGCTGCTCAGATGGAGATGCGGTTGAACATGGAGTGGCTGTGATCTGTTTCTAAATGCGCCTGGGGCTCCTGAAGGAAACAGTTTGGGAGGCGGGTCTCCTGCAGTGCATCCCTCTCTTATCCTTGCCTTGCTGCAGTCTTATCCAAAGATCTCCCTATCTCTTTAATGATTTCACCCAGAGTCTTTCTTCTATTACAAATCTGCCATGGACTGGGTCTATCTCAGGTCTCAGAGTCCTGAAAAGAAGAATCCTCTTGTCTGGATCTAGAGACTCAAAGCTCCTGACCCACTGAAACTGAGGAGCTTCCTAGCTGGGTAACACGTCACGACAAATGTGGAGGCTTAAAATGGCCAATTGCTGTTTCCTAGAGTTTCCCTTGGTCAGGAGCCTTCTCAGTCTCCCAAGGCTGCCACACAGGGTGCCAGCTGGGCTTTAGTTCTATCTGATGCTCAGATGTTTTGTGAAGCTCATATGGTTGTTGCAATAATTTAATTCCTTACAGTTCTCCAGTAAATAACAAGTCCCTTGACTTTGATTCCACTCTTCAAGGGAAGGTCAATCTATTTCTCTTTTTCATTAATACTTGCATATAATATCTGATGTTTACCTTCTTTGTGCGGAGTCGTATGTATGCACATTTTAATTCCCTTTCTCATTCCCCTCTCTCTTCCTTTTTCCCCTCTCTCCATCTCTTAATCTCCCTTCTACTTGGGAAAAACATATCCCCCTGCTTCCTACTATATTAATTGTGCTCTGTATAATTTTGTTTTCTTATCTGAGAATCATGTGATATTTAAGTTTGAATGTCTTATTTATTCCATGAACATTATAGTCTCATTTTTAATGAATGACTCAAGTTTATCTTTTCAGAAGAGTAGTATTCCATCATATGTAATGCCACGTTCTCTTTATCTATTCATCTATTGATGGACATAAGAGCTGCTTCCAAGTTTTAGTTTTATGAATTATGCTGCTACAAACATGAGTGTGCATGGCCTACTGCCATGTGATGTCCTTAACTCTTAGGATGATACTAAGAAAGGAAGGACTGGGTCAGATAGAATTTCTATTTTTACTTTTGTGATAAGTGACCATACTGATTTTCAAAGTAGCTGTACTAGTTTACACTCCCACCAACAATGTAGTAAGGTTGTGTTTCCCTGAAGCCTCATCAGTATTGCTATTATTTGACTTCTTGATGGGATCTATTTATTTTAAAACAGTTTGCCTGAATAGTACAAACTCACCCATTATAATCTTCTTTTTGGTCATTTAAAAGTCAACTGATCAGGGGAACTCTAAGCACAGCCAATTTTTTTTAAATTTTAGAAAACATATGTCTGTAACATAATCATAATAGTTGAATACTGTACTCATAGTCCTGCCTGACCTCCATTAAAGAGAATCATACAGTGTAAATGCCAGAGGACAGCAGTCTGGAGGGATGGCCTAGAATCTAACAGCTCAAGGTGATTAGAAGAATAAGCATATATCACTATCTGGAAACCATTTTTTGATACTTCAGAAACCAAATTGTGGAAAATTAATTTGTTATGCAAGAGGTAAACTGCAGTTCCATAGATTAATACAAGTATCACAAGGCTATCTAAATAATTAACAAATAGGGCAAAATATAACTCTTCTACATTTTCTCAGGTTTTTATTTCATTGTCTTCATACTATGGTAGACATT